>JAUZNK010064830.1:0-14564 GCA_035046665.1 Euphysa ruthae
ATATATTTCCCCAAAGTTATGGGGCAAAATGACACAACAACCACCTGTGATTTTTCTTAAATGATGCCATAAGTTTGAGACATGAAATAATTTTCTTATAGGAATTTTCGCCTAACTTGTGAATAATATTTAGATTTGGTTTGCTGAGTGTATTTTTTAAAAGATTACGCGTTTGTTTGAACAAGCCAAGTATTATTTTATATTAGCTAAAACAATATTTTAATATAACGCAACCTCCAAGTAATTTAGGTTTTTCTTCTTAAGTGTCTTGTTTTGCCCTGCATTATGTTACATTGGAAAATATCAGACTTATATATTCTTTTTCTTTTCTTTGTGAATGATAGCAATTTCATCATTGTTGCTAATTACTTGCTGATAACAGTCAATATAATAAATATACCATCAAAATATACCTTCCACTGCTTTTTCAGAAATAGAAAAGGATCAATTCTGAGAAAAAAAATGTTACAAATGGACAGACAAACATAGAAGAGTGAATATAAACAAATCATGCAAATTAAAAACCTGGAGATTGCTACAATTAAATTAATATTTAAGGATACCTTAAAAAACATTACAATTCCAGTTACTCAAGTGAAATTTAACTATTCCTCAACAATAATAGTGTACACATACAATATTTCCGCTCAAAATAGATAGAACTTATTTCCAAAAATAAAACTAGAATATTATATGAATTTAAAAACCTTAAATATTTTAATAAGAAAAAAGTTTGAATTAGAAAATTAGTTAAAGAAGCTTCATTTTAATAGAAGAATTTAATTCCCTCTTTTTGTTTTTTCTTTTTATTTATAAGAAGTTTTTTCTTCAGGTTATGTTTAAATAAATTCACGAATTTATGCTTAATGTCTAGAAGACATTATTTAGCAATTTCAAACAATCTTTGAGGGTTGGCTAAATTTTAAATAGCATCAGTTAATTGCTCAGGGTAAATTTTTTTGTCTAATTTTCATATAAATACTCAACCTGTTCCAGAAGTGATATCAGATCTTTTATATTATTCCTTACAAGATCATGATTATCCAAACGCTCAAGCTTAAATCTAAGTCTGATTAAACAAGACATCAAATCATCTAATTGAGCAGAAAATATTCTACTATTGCATTTTTCGTCTTCTGACGAACTATACAAAGCTAATGATGAGAGTGCAGACATCGACACTAATTCTGAAGTACAAAAAGCATTTTTACTCAGCAACTCCCTAGTTACAGATGTTGTCTTCATTGTACTTTTTAAACTTTCAAGGAAGCAATTAAAATCTTCTTTAACAAATGTTAGGTACAATTTAAAATAATCTACAAAAGGTACTTCAGAAGAAATCAACCAATCCAAAAGTGTACATTCATCAAATGATAGTGAAGACAACAGCTCATAAAACAATAAGTGTGGATTGATATAGTTTAACCTTGAAGAAAATACAGCATTCATCCTAAAATAAATATCTTTTTTACAGAATGGAACTGATTCTGAAGCATTATTTCAAGTACTTAGCTAAATCAAAATTATGATTCTGGGAGGCGGGTAATAATTAATTGATAAATACTAATATTATGACTTGATTCGATATTCCCCAAATAAGTTTTTAGAATAAAAGTGAAATTATAATTTTTTATTTTTTTTCAATTTATTGGTCCTAAAATTCAAGAATTCAATTTCTAAACAAGAAACAGAACCTTTTAAATATCACCACTTAAAACACAAATATAATTTGCTTATATAATTTTCCAATAATTGTCAAAACACAGCTAGCAAAACAAAAATAGAAGCTGCGACGAAACCTTTCCTTCTATTCTATATATTAATTATTCCATTTTACTTTGCCTCGTTAGATTATCAGAAGAACAGGAGTCCATGCAGTTCGTGTAGGTTTATAATTCTTACCTTTTTAACTTAAAAATGATGGAAAGAAGATTCAATAACAACTGAACATGATCATCATCTTGCTCCAAGAAAATGTCAACCAACAATCTTGAATCATTAATAATTTTATTTTTTGAATGAAATTTGTAGGCAATAGACATGTATTTTAACAGATGCTCTTCCATTGAAACTACCAGAAAAAAGCATTTGAATTTAAATATTTGCTGAATCCTATCAATCCTGACTCAAAGTCCTCATATTATCCCCATATTATCGGCATGTGGCTCAGAGGTAGGTGATACGCTTTACAAGCCTCCTGTTGGAGTCATGCCGTGGGTGATTATCATTTAATAAGTTTGATTTTCGATGGTCTCCCACCATTATGGTAAATAAATAAAATATTAGATTATTTTATTTCACAATTGAAACAAATAGTATGAACTCTAAATCATTCTATCATGCTGATGGAAAATTTTAAGTTCAAATCTTATTTAACTCTTCAGTTATAGCTTGTGAACGGATTATGACACTGAAAACTGAAAATTTTCTGAAAAATTCTGCATTTTAAATGAGTTTTAAACATAGATTAGCCTTAAAAATTTGGCATAAATAAAGACAGATAGATGTCAAGCTAACAAGTTTCAATACTAGAGGTACAGTTTTTGTTCCAAAGTAGGCACAGAGTTTAATATTTACCTTTTTTCTCAAAAAAAACAAACTGCACGGCCAGTCTAATATGTTTCTCTGTGTAGGAGCTGCATTTTAACAAATCGACCCTGGTGTAAAATTTTTTCCTGCATTTTTGAATTTGAATTTTGGTATGAATATACTAAGCAGTCATCCTGGCCAATCCTTAAGGTACCATATAACAAAATTATAGAATATATTTTAGAAAATATATTTTTTTATATAAAACACCTGGATTAGAAATTACAAAAAATACGTATGCTAGTTATACATAACAAACTTAAAATCAAATGCTTTATAGTAACCCTATTTTTAAATTACTTTCAAGTCTACAGGTTGGATCTTTTCAGTTTTCGAAAAACTTGAACCCTAAAATTTTAATAATACCTGTAACCCGCTTATTTTGAAATAAACGCTTTTAGGATTTACATTGGCGAATTTAGGCCTCCTAAAAATATCAATCTAAATATGAATATTTCCGGTTAGGAATTTTCCAAGTGTAAATCTGTTTACAGCCATATGGTTGTCTTTAAAAGCCAAAACCCTTAATCCTACAGCCAAAACAGGCTCGCTATGTTTGCAAATAAATTTTACTTAATACAAGCCAAGCTGCATGCATTTATGATTTGCAGTTACCCTTTAATGTAAGACATAGAATACAAAAAATTGTACATAGCAACTGAAAGTGGGGAGTGCTTTTTATACAAATACCAAGTTCTAACCTTTGAATTTTGATTTTTTTGAATTTTTTTCTGGCTAAGTTCTTTTCACCTTATAAGCTCCCAAAATTAAAAGAATACCTCTCCCAAATGTGAGTTACATTTATCACTAGCAATTGTTTACAAAGGATTAGATACACATGGATTAGTGAAATTTGAAAGTATTTACCTATAGAATAGTCATCAAATGCAACCAATAATGTATTTAAACCAAATAAGATCACCTTCCGAGCAGTGGATTCATCTATACAATTTTTCAAAGCATGCGTGAACATGAAGTTTGATTTTACTACAAGAACTTCTGCCATAGTATCTTGAATCAAACTACTTACTTCCAAACAAAAACACTTCCAAAAATATCCAACAGAGACCAAATTTGCAATTCTTGTTGCAGTTATTAACGCCTTGATAAGTAATCTCCAATGTAAATAATTAAGAGCATGTGTTTTTATTAACTGTTTCATTAACAGGCTTAAAACATTTTCGACATTTCCTTTAAACCCTGCAAAGGTTTTATCGTGCAATGCAGAAACACTACTGAAAAGTCGATAATAAATCTTCAGAATCAGGTTGCAATTTCTAATCATAACAATAGTTTTATTACAGCAATTCAAAATGTCTGTAAGATTGTCCTGAAAATAAATAGAGAATGTTTGAAGAAATTTCAAATACTTCTCAATAACTTTTTCAACACCTTCATTTTTAGCTCTTTGATTCAATTGTTTGAGAATGTTTGAAATCTGATCAAGTGCAATATTTGAATCTGAATGTAGAGTCTGACAGCCAATAACTGTGAGAAATTTAATAGCTGTGTATCTTAAAAACTTATCCTCCAAAGTATGCATACTATTAAATATTTTGTCTATAAGAAGCTTTTGGTCAAATGATTTATAAGTACTTTCGCTGCAAAAGTTTTCAGTAATGTCACATAACAATAAAGACAATTCGATTGAATTGTCTCTGCCATCCAAAATGTTAAATAATTTGTTTAATTTATATTCCATTTAAAACACAAATCTAAAAAAATAAAAAAATCTGGTTAAGTAAATGGTTGGCATAATTCAATGTTGAAGAAAAAATAAGCACAAAAATAAAAAGAAAAAAATCAAGAACTTTGTATTATTGAAATTAAGATTAAGGACTCTAAAGTAATTTATCTTATAATCTGGTCTGGCTTGGTAATAACCATTATACTAAATTTAGCACAATAATATTTGGTTGCTTCTTTCCTTGCAATATGGATATACATTTGTAGTAAAAATCTTCATCATCGATTATTTTTGAAAAAAAAAAATCCAACAAGAAGTTATCATTTTTATTTGACTGGAAATCTGTCATTAAAAAAAATTTTTTTTTTAAACAAAATTTATATGCTTACTAGGTAACTTGGGCAACTTTTACCAGTAAATGTTTGAGGCTTGGTCTAAAATTGCTGGTGTCCAGACAATTCTTTTAATGTAATTTGATGTAAAATATAAAATAATTTCCACTTTTACTATGTTAAGAAAAAATTTTAGATGTTCATTATGGATTATATTAAACATATTTTTGAGGGAATTTATTGTGTTATAACACTTGTGTAACTCTAGTTCATGAAAAAGAATACATAGCAGGTAATAATAATACAACTCAAAAGATGCATTTTATGGTCTTCGAAGCAAATAAAATGTATGAAAAAAATACAAAGGATCAAATTTGGCATGCTTTTTATAAAGGCCCCTAAATAATGAACAACCTTAGAAAAAACAGTTAAGAAAAGAGATTGAAGAAAAAATATAGGTTCAAAAAAACTTTGCATCTTTGATCCAAAAGTTGCCTGAAATACTAAAAATATTCAAAGTAATATTTTATATTTATTTTCATCAAGGCATGTTTTTGAGCCATGTATTTCTGTGTCAGACAACTGCAACATTAACCCTTTTTTGTTTTACGGTTCAGAGACCAAAAATCTGTAATGAGCAAGATAAGACATAATAAAATCACTTCCGTACTATAATCATGCATTTGTACACAGATAGCTCAGCTGGTAAAGTATCTGACTAACAACCACAGGGTCTTGGGTTCAAATCTGGGTATCACCCACCTCGCATATGAGTAGAGTTTTGATGCATTAAGTTTGGAGTTTTAACTTTTATTTAACTTCCTTAACTTCCTAGTGGCTTCTAGCCTTGCAAGAAGCAAATTATTTACGAAAGAAAAAAAAAGCATATAATTTTTTAAAATTACAGCCGAACTT
The DNA here is from genome assembly GCA_035046665.1 of Euphysa ruthae. Lineage (NCBI taxonomy): Eukaryota > Metazoa > Cnidaria > Hydrozoa > Anthoathecata > Corymorphidae > Euphysa > Euphysa ruthae. Next base: position 5,524 of record JAUZNK010064830.1, read on the forward strand.
GATTTTTTGTATTATTATACTCAAAAAAAACTTTTGTTTTATTTTTACTAGTTTATTAATTTATTTGTGTGAATACGTTTAAAAGTTTTTAGATAGACTCCTTATTATTATTATTGAGACTATTACATACGACAAAATGAAAGAAAAATTCATTGGCTGTAGATTTTTAGTTAACATTATGGTAAATTTCTCACTCACTATTATAAACAAAACTTTTTTATTTCTTAAGCCTTACTTTTTAACTTATTTCAAAACAAGCAGTTACGTGACCAATGTGTTTCAAATTTTTCATAAGATCATGACAGGTATTGACTTACAATAAATTTTTCAAGACACTGGAATATCAAAATAATTCTCTAACAACACAAAATGGAGGAAAATCAAAAAATTTCTTGTTGAGAAAAATTTTCCTGGTTGAAAATGTTTAAATCATCATTCTGGAAGGATCAAGACATTAACTCTTGATGAATAAGATAAAGTTTTCTGATCAAATTTTTAAACCTTTGTCCAGGTCTGTCTTTTAAAATAAAATGAAATTTAAATGAACACACCTTTCAAATAGCCTGCTTGAAATAGCTTTCACTAAAAACAATAATAATGAGGAATAAAATCTATTCACAATGCCATAACCGGCAAACTATGTTTTTCAAACATTTCGTTGTCTGGCAGAGCGAGTAAGGCATTAGTCTCCGGATCCTAGAGCTGTGGGTTTAAACCCACCTCAGAACCAATGATTTTCTTTACTGTAAGCTCAAACGGGAGCCCTAAGTACACCAGAACCAAACCCGTGGGCCCTGCTGTAACAAATTAGTTTGAAAACTATTTGTTGGCCCCACGTTAAAAATACAAATACGTTGGAAATACTTTACTTTTCAAATGAATAAGTAAAAAAACTGCCCAAGTAAGAAAACACCACAAAGCACAAAAATTATGTACCAAGTAGGTAAAGAAACTGGTATGAAGTCTTTTAAGTCTTTTAAAAACTACATAGTTTAAAGCTTCATAAAATACAAATAAAAAAATTTTTTTTAGTAGAGTCAATATATAACTCAGCGAGAAATGCTAACATCATTTTGACTCTTGTTGGACCTGAACCCTTGCCCCGATAAAATTTTAAAACTAGCCAACGTGTCCAAACAATCTAAAATAATATTTTCTAATATTATTGCAGAACATTTCAAATGCTTTAGTTACTGACGTGGGCAGTTTTCTCAGCAGCTAGAGAATGTTTGTTAACCTTGGGTGGTAAGTTCTTGATGTGTTGAAAAGGAGCTGGTTCCTATAATACCATAAGTTAACAGTAAGAAGGATATCTAACTGAAAAATGATACATAAAATGATTAGACCCGTCTACTACACAAGATTCAAAGTCTTACAGTAAACACTGACTTTCTTCCAAATGAATTATACAAAAACAAACAATAACAAATGCATATGATGATGACAATAAAGATGATGGCAATAATAATAATAATTATAATGATGGTGGTAACAGTGGTAATATTACCGATAACCAATGAAGCGTAATACTGATGATGATCAAAATGGTCATGGTGTTAAGATACAAAATAACGATGATGGTCACAACAAAAACGGTATCGACTGTGATGATGACAATGAAGAAGATAAAAATGATGATGTTGGTTATGTTGACGATAACGATGATGATACTGATGACGATGATGGTAACAACAATGGCAATAATAAGGATGATAATAATCATGATGAGAAAGATGAAGATGATGATGAGAAAGATGATGATGAGAAAGATGAAGATGATACTGACGAAGATGATGGAAACAATAAAGGCAATAATGAGGATGATAATGATGATGAAAAAGATGATGATGATGATGATGATAAGAAAGATGAAGATGATGACTTTGATGACAACTAAGACAAATATATCTACTTTGTTTCAAAATAAAATATTAAATAATAAAATATAATATTAAACTTTAAAAATTGCATTAGCACAAAACATTTTTCCATAATGCAGTGGAGGATGAGGGGGATTTTCACCTTCACTAACCAGAAAATCAGTTTTATGCCCCCTTACTTCCCACAAATGTTTCCTCTTTGTATGCTTCTTCCCTACTAACATTTCAATCCCATCCTACTAAAACTAAAGCTCTCCAAAACTTTGCAAGAATTTTCTGTCCTTGATCAGCCCTAACATTTACTTCACTAATCTAGCAGACGATTAATACATCAAAATTAAAAAAAATAAATAAGCTACGACAATCAAATGTGACATATCAATGTGGGACAAGCAAATTTGGCTTTTATTGCCAATCTTACTCATGTTCACACATAATAAGGTCTGCTTCTTGCTTTATACACCAAAATTCTTAGTCCTTCATGTCAGAACAGAAGAGAAAAAAAACCTCAGAAAACTATACTTTAAAAAAATGCAAGAAAACTATAAAATTTAAATCAAAATTTTGTACATGTGCTAATCACACCTTCCTTTTTTGAAATAAAAGATATTTCTAATATTTTCTTTTATTTTAAATATTTTTCCATCAACTATCTTTTTTAGACTTTGCAAAATTTTTATTAGCATGATGTTTTAACGGACAAAATTTTTTTCCCTGTTAAGTATTATTCACATTTAATATATATATAAATCCAGGTAAGAAAACTATTTGGTTTAACCCACATTAAAATTTGACCACCAAAGAATGCAATGTCTTTCTTACACTCATCAATAAGTACTTCCGTTTCTATCAGCAATTTCACAAGCTTTTGATCAAAGCAACTTCAAGGTCAGCTATAGTTCTATGCTCTTAGGCCAATACCAATACCCCCAACGAAATGACCCAATATACCAAAGTCACTCAAGATAATGAAATTGCTTCAAAAAAAAATGAAAGCCCTTTGATTAGAAAATGTCTTGCAAAAACAAAGGGAATTATTTCAAAATGCATGCATCAATCTAAATTTAAACTTATCCAATTGATAAAAATTGATTGAAACAAAGAATGAACAATAAATCGTTTTTCTGCCTGGTGCACGGCGTTTGGTCTAAAAATTAGAATGAAAAAATCATGTTCATACTACCACCTGATAAACCATACGTCAAACTAAATTTGAAAAATTTGAACCTGTAGCAGTTTACTAGGTGTAGTCTATCCTTGGCGTATCTTGGCAGCACCCTGTCAAGAGTGGTTTCCTTGATGCAGAAATACATTTTGGATACAGAAAGTCTTTATTGCTTGTGGAAAGCTTGAAAAGCATATTTGACCAGATTGAGGTATTACCAAGCTTTGTGTGTACAAGGTTTGTGTCCTGAATGGTCTATTGTAGACATATTAAACAGCTGTTTTACAGGCAACTGCAGACAAGACTGGGAAACGACCACAACACAAGCCCAGAAGGAGGTTCAGACTGTATCAAAGAAAACCTGAAGATAAGGGATAGACTCTCAGAACTGGGAAATATTAGCCTTGGAAAAAATGACATGGAGAACGCATTTGAAGAAAGCTAGTGCAATTGTTGAAGATATTGCTCGAAGCAGGAAAAATTGCGCAAAGACTTGCAGAATAACTTCCATGAAAGTATAAATTTCTGGAATTGTGATATATACGACTCTCTTGCCAAAAGCTGGTTATGTCATTCATTTGAAGTCAAATGCCAGATCAAGGTCACTATCTGTTTTCCCCTGTTATAAAATTTTTAATTTCTGCAAAGATAAAAATTACATTGCTATGAAGCATTTCGTTTCATTAATATTGTTATTTCATCGCTTGATTATTTAGTAACCGTGGAACAACTTTTTTGTAGTAATACATAAATCAGGAAACTAATACATATATTTAAATGTATTTAAATATGGTTTAGATTTTTGATGGTTTGTATTGAAATATATGCACACTCAGCACATGAGTAGCATTTTGGTGCAGTAAGTCTGAAATTTTTCAACTTTTTTTAGCTTCCTGCCAAGTAGTGGTTTCTAGGAAAAAGGAAGCTACTTATTTATTTAAAAAGGAAAGCTTGTCAAGTTTCAAAAGGGTGGATCCTGTTTTTATTGTCTGGAGGTTTAATTTCAATTTGAAATACTTCATCAAATTTTAAATGAAAAATTTTTTCTAGACAGTTTCAAGAGCTTAAAGAGATGTTTTCAAAATTCATCTTCGTTCCATCTTCAGCACATTGTTTTCACTTTTGAATCCTACTCTCAATTTTTCAGTATAATTTTTTGCTTTATTGTTATATTTATCATAACCTATTTGTCTCTATTGTATTGATTGCATAATAATAACTTTAAATACATAGACTTGAGATTAGTTTAAGCTATATTTCATTATTGATGAAGTTATTGTTTCCCTATAATATTTTGTATAATCAATATCATTGAAACATTATCTCTTCACTAGTCATTTAATCTATTTACAATGTCATGCAAAAATTCTTAATATTTTTCTTTTCATGTTCATCTCTACGTTTAGAGCTTCTTATTCTTTATGCGTCATATGTGTTGTAAGTAAAAAGGGCCAGATTAATGAACTATTTTGTAAATTTTTCTTAATATTAAAATCTATTTAATATTTCCAATTGTGATCTCCCGGGTAACATTTTATATATTTATAAATATTTTTAAATATATTTATATATATTTATATATTTTAAAATTTTAAATGAAAAGGCTAGACTAATGCAAATTTTTTTAACTTTTAAGAATATTTTATTAGATTAAACAAAATGACATGATATTTACATTGTTATTTATTGTTTGCTTTAAAAAACAATTGTTCCATTTTCTTATATACCACTAAAGTAAAATAGAGGATCAGTCAAGATTATCACAGTCATCCTTAATTTCTGTCACCTTTTGAGTAGAAGCAGCTGGTGGATTCATTGAAACATCCTGAAAGAGAAAAAATAGTGAGGTTATTGATATGGCGTTATGTTACTATATAAATCAAAGTTCAAAGTCACCTATCAACTCTCATAAAACAGACCTATTTAAGTATTTCCCCTTTTTTATTTGCTTTTTAACACAAAATTTTCACCCTCTAACATAACCACACTTTTCTTTGCTTGGATACAATATTTGAAAATTTAACACGCATGTTTTATAACACTCATGTTTTATAACACTCATGTTTTATAACACTCATGTTTTATAACACTCATTTTATACCACCACAATTACTGATAGAAAGTTTATGATATCATACAGTAGTAAACTTTATTCTGTATTTCATGTTATCTTAAAATGGCCAAAGTTACCAGACTTTTTTAAACATAATTCAACATAGCCATATGCTGTATTATATCATATTCAGTTTATAAATAATTCTTTAGTCCTAAACAACTTTAAAACAATTTAAAAACATGGCATATTTGGAAAAACATTTCAGCTAAACAAGTTGGGTATCACTTTAACACAAAATATGGAAATTTTCAGTACATTACACTTTCAAATTATCTTAGGCTTTTGATTTCTGTGTACCATGGCAAAATTTCAAAAAAAATCTTAAACAATAAAATAAAAAAATGTTTACCGATTGTTTCTGCATATGAGCTGCCCCGTATACAGCAATGTTTTGGACAAGATTTTGAAAAACATCTGGTGGTAATGTTTGTCTGAATACTTGTAAAAGTTGTTGAGGTTGACCGCAAACAACGATAGCATTTGTGAGATGTTTGACACAATTTGGATAGTCTTGCGCCGCTAAACATTCTTCACCTTTCGTAACTTCATCCAAAAAGAATTTTTGAACAGCTTCCTGGTCTTTCATGTCAGGCAACTTCTAAACAGCATAATAATGTCAAGATAACAATGCGATCCTTTCATTCTAGAGTTATTGAGAGACTGAATGGTTATTTTTTATTAGAAAATTCTTTTAAAACAAAAAGTCTAAATTTTCCCGATAGCGGTACTAAAAATTGCATAGATTATAGTAAACAATAGATTAGACGTGTCTAAAAATTAGCAGCAAGAGAACAGGTAGGTATGTCCAATAGGAATTCTAAATTAATATTTCAGCATAAGCGTGGCATTGATGATACTCTTCTGAAATATTTCACAACAACAAATATTTTTAGCAAAGTGAAAATGTTTTTTAGATGTGACAAGTAGTTTTTGCTATCTTTAATAATTCTTCTCCTGTGAATAATTTTTAGTTGGGTATCATGATTTTTCCTATATGTAATACTGAGGTCAAAGAAAGTACAAAGAATTCCTACTCTACGCTTTTAAACAGGATAACTAAAACTTCACAAATAATTAACCAGTGGGACAGGATTTAAGAAAGTACAACGGAATGCGTATCTCTACTCCTTAGCACCTGAGCACTGTGTGCAGAAATTAGTGATGCAATTGAGGAGTTCACTGGGAAGAAATACAGTACATGTAATCAACACAGAGAAATGAGTTAACGTGGGCGATTTCGTCAATATTGAAAAAGCAATTGCAGTAAAGCAGTAAATAGTACCAAACATGGAGGGCAAAAATCTAAAATCAAAGTTAAGAAAGAAAATACTACTGTCGATCCTGCATTGCTTTTTCAATGATTAATAGCTATCACATCTAGTAACGATTTCTTAAATTTGGAGACAATTTTTTATCCACGGATTACCTCTTTAACCTGTATAAACTAGTTGAAAGCTTACAAATGTACACCATGCCTGATGATGTGAACCCTAATTCACAGTACACTTTCTCTCAACTCCACCCACAGTATTACAAAAAACAAAGTATTAAAAACGAAAGGCTAATACAGCCCTATTTAAAAACATTCAAAGTTTTTTACTCTTCAGTATCTACAAAGCTTTGATTGCAAAAGCTGGAGAAGAGTTCTTGATAAGTGTATACAACAAAAAGGGTATTACCTGTCTTAACAAACTCAGATACAAGGTCTTTATGGAAAAAGTAGCTGGTTGAAGTGTTGCGGCACCTCAAAATTTAACACCAACAAGAGATGAGGTATATCACCACTTTTACCAGGTCTACCATTAAGTACAAACTTGGTTAGGTAGGTTGATAAATACGGAGATGGAAGTTTACTCCTATTATGATGACATAAACAGCTGTCCCAGAAAGGTTGACATATGCCCAGTGTGACTGTAAAGCAGATGGACGCAGTACTACTACATGCTCATGTAGGAATCATGACAAGAGTTTTAAGCTTATTTTATATTCAAAATTTTTAGCATATACTTGTCCAAAAGTTATTTTGTTACAGGTAAATTCTTGATATCTACATATAAATAGATCTTCTCTGTGTTTACAACAATTATGCCCAATATCATAAGCATATTGAAACAATTTCCAAAAAGTACTAGTAACAAAATGACTTAAAGGTTGGTGCCTATTTTAATCCTAAGTTGTGCATTGATTGCTCTCTAAAACACTAATAGAATTTTATTTTTACTTATTGTGAACTATATTGCCATAAAGTAGTCTTTCGCTCTTTTAAAAAGTAGTCCATTTTTTTTGGAATATCTTGCTTGATGTTGTGTGTTAAATGCAATAGAGACAGTTGCTGAAACCAAAAACAACCAGATGATACTGATGACGACTGGAGACATTTGATTTTAATAAAGACAATTCTTAGACATGAGTTGTGTTGATACATACTTCTTTAGACACTTTTATCTTCATATTTTGTTACGCTTACTCACAAGTTAAAATGCTGATTTCAACCATTTTGGATCGAACGGCAATTTAATGAACTATACGGTTATTTTATGAGAGCAAACTATATAAGAATATTAAGGTTTTCACTGCTAAAAATTTAGAACATTCTAAGCTTTACAGGGCTTTCTACCCAGGAAAACTGAATTAAAAACAGTTTTGGTATTACGTATTACAAGACCTTGAATTTACGAACATTTAAAAACAATCTTTGGCTTAAAAGTGTGGAAAACTCAAAGACTTCCTTGAATTTGAATGTTTTATATATAAAAAAAACATACAACTCTTGTTAAATTAACTCATGTAACGGTTTTTGTAAATGCGAAGACAATAATAAATCTTTAATTTTTGCAATTAAAACATAGTTCAAAGGTCATACAGGTACCCCTAATCCAAGTTTTGTTAAACAGCAATTTTAATTTTCGATATTTTTGAAACGCCTAAATAAGCGTAAACTGGGAGGTTAAAAAGCAAAACTTTCCGGATGTTGTATATCGGGTTTGAAGAACATATATGCTTGAACTCTTTTTTGGTGAATTTACACATTCCCGACTTTCACAAATTCATTAAAAAATTCTTTTGTAATTTGTTCCACCTCAAATGCTGACTCTACTACATTGCAGAGCTGCATTATAGTATTATAGATAATGAATCCTCTATTGCTGTAAAATTGTATTATCATATCGTGCTGATATATTCGGCTCCAGGAGAATCCCCTACCCCCTGACAATTCTCCCCGGTGAATTCCCCAGGCAATTCCCCTTGGTTAACATTATTTGTTGATCCAATTGTGTTATATTGTTTGTATACACATAATCCCTAAGATACTTTAGGAGGACTAAATTATTGAATTAAAACTCATCACGCTTTTAGAATCAGATCATTTAAGCGATCTCTATGATATACAAAATATTTGAACCTATATAGCAACACTGATGCTTTGTGACAAAAAAAAGCAGAAATTTAAATTTTACTTACTTTACCATTTTTTAGTAACAAAACGTTATTTACAATATCAACATTTTACTAAGCTTTATAAGAGGATTGGGTCATTCCAACTTAGCTCATCCAGGGCAGTTCATACATGTCCTCAAACTTTGCTTATTTTTGGTTTGAGCCAATAATCTATCACCCTGACCATCTGTGCAAAATTTCTAAGCCTTTAGCACCAGCCGTTGTGAAATCACAGCCCTGTGAAATTTGACCCTTTTCCCAGAAATAGAGGGGGGCGGCCCTATTTATTACGATCAGGTCGTTCCTTACTTTACTTATAAAAATTTTTATAGAAAAGCAACAGTCATGAAACTTTGTATCTGTATATTTTGAGATCTGTAGAATCCAAAAATCACACTTTAAAGACCTCAAATTAAATGGAAATGCAAAATATATGCATTTT
>JAUZNK010064841.1:0-14562 GCA_035046665.1 Euphysa ruthae
GTGAAAAAGTTCTTTGTTAAGAACCACATAGTGAGGATTAGCTTTTTAGTCAAACACAGCTCATTATTCAGCATATGAGTGTTATAAGTATGATGTTACGAAATCAGATGAAAACTTTCACTAGAGTCAGAATCACTCAAACCTAACAGAAAATGGATCTAAAAACAAAAAAATGTATCAGTAAAAGTATCCAGGCCAAGGAAAACGTGAACAACAAAGTTGATTGATGACTTAATTTGGCTAGCTTTGTTGCTTTACGTTCTTTATAGGATCTTATAGACAATACATGGAAGATGCACGAATCAGTTGCCAAGTTAAGCCTACAAAAAATCCCCTATGCAAAATGTGCCGCTGGTTGTGACAGCAATTTGCTCATTGTGTTACAGTTATTGCAGCAAATTAAAGTAGAACTAATTGTGTTTGCACAGGTTTTTTGCGACCTTCTAGTTAAAGGCAGAAGAAAAATTAGTAATATAGTATAGGACCAGCTAATTGTGGTAAAACATTCTTATTTCTCCTTTTAGCACTTTTATTTGATGCGCTGAGTAACCCATCTAATGATAAATATGCTTGCTTAGGTGAAAAATTCACAAGCGCTTTTGCTAAAAGAGAAATATATTTTATTTAAAGCAACTGACAATGTTTTTGTTTACATTATGTTATGATAGTCAATATATGTGATACAATGCGGATCTTTATTATATACTTTAATGAGTGTAAAATCATGCTTTTCATCATAAAGGTAGAAATGAATGCAAGGGTGCAATATTTAAACAAGGCTTGGACAAAGAAATTTGAAAAAGGAATTCTTCAGCCTAATTGCACCAGACAATCTTGGTCGATGATGTTAAAATTCTATCATATTACATGTGTTTTCCCTAATAATTGTAGAACCAGCAAACGTCACAACTTCGATTATGGTGGAGGGAGAGCTTTTAAACTCTCTATATATGTAGTTCATAATTCTTACAAATAGAAATAGAGAATTCCATTAAATATCGACCAGGATTGTAGCTTTCTTATTTAATTTCGAAAACGTTTTTTACTTCATAGATTCGTATAGGATACTCTCAGATAGTGAATTTTACTTGTAAATAATTATTAGCACCTGTAGACTATTTTAGAAATCTATATATTTCTCAACGCTCATGGATGAAATAGTGTATATAAGTATTATATATATAAGTTTTTTTGATTAGCTGCTGAATTCAATCTATTTGAATAACGAGCCGCTTGCTGTAGATTATTTTGTCTGGTTCGTTTTGATTTAACAGGGTCATTGCCTTTCTGGTGTGTTAGTTGTTCAGTTAATCGAGAACTCTCCGCGAGTGCATTTGTATCACCAAGTTTTATAGATGTCGTTCATTATTGGCAATTTCAAATTTGATTCTCTTGTGATTTTCAGGTTTTGAATTATTAAACTTTAGCATAGTCTATAATAGACCTTAGGAGAGGAAATTTTCGTGGAAAGCAGTTTAGGTGTTTAACAAAATTTTTCATTTTTTTTGTTTTTTTTCTTAATTGAAATCTAGTTGTTTTTGTTTGAGATTGGCATTTCTTTTAATTTGGCGGATACCAAAAGTTTTTATTTTGGTGAATTTTTGAAGTTTGTTTTTACAAAATTTTCTAATATATTTACATAATGTTCAAAAATTTAAGTTCTTTTTTTAAGCACATTTTTTTTATTTCACTTCTTCTTTTTTTTGCCATTTTTCGTTTAACTTGTTTTATTGGTTGTTTAAAAACATAGTTAAATTTATTTTAGTTTGTTTACATGACTGTGGTGTCACATAAGTATGGTTTTAATAGCAGAATAATAGCTAACTAGGATTATATTGCCTAAGCCCTATAATTCATATCTATAGGGTTTATAGGCCTGCTGACATACTGAAATTCAAATTTTGCCATAAATAATTGGATATAATACTAAAGCCGTTATTGGTTGCTTAAAACTATTCAAAAAGTTTTTCTGAAAATATGTTTAAATATTAATAGAACGAAATGTTCCAAATATATACCGTTTTTAAAAATAGGGCTTGAGAAAAGTAAAGGTTTACAATTTATTTTACAGCAACTTGGGTTGGAGGTGGTTATATAAATGGAACATCAGAAGCCGTCAATAAAAGTGGGCTAGCTTGGGCTCAGTCATCATGGGGCTATTCTTTAAGCTTAGTTGCAGGTAAGAACTTTAACTGAATTTTATTGTCATTTCATGTTATCAAAATTTTTATCAAACATGGCAACCAAAGTTTTTTTCGCAATTGCTAGTTTTGCATATAATTTTGTCTTTTTTATAAGAAACGAAAGTACAATATAGCTACAAAATAAGTCCATTAAAACATTTTGTCAAGCTAGCAAGCTATCTTTTCATTCAGTAAAATTAAAAAAAGAATTCTCTTCGCTGATGATTTAAACTTTCTGTAACAGAATAATATATATATATATATATAATAGATTTTTTGTGCTTTATGCAAATTCTAAAAAAAAAATTTTGCTATTTCACTAAATATTTTTCGTAAATGGTGCTTTTTAGGGATATTTTTTGGACGAGTCACGTAACTAATATATCTGGTATTATTGGACTTGAAAACTAATGTTAGTGAAGCCGCACAACTTTTTTTGATATTGGTGAATAAAAATTGTTATAGTTTATTTGTATTAAGTTTAATTTTTTGAAAAAAATTTTAAACACTGTCTTTGATTATATTTATATATTGCTTAGTAACTAAAATTTCCATTAACTAGTAATTAAACCGAAATTATTTTTAACAAATTTTTTTCACCGTTAAGTTACTTCTTTATTTACGACCTGAGTTTTGATTCAGAAAAATAGTACTTTTGGATTATAGGTTACATCTTGTTATTTTTAAAGGATTTTATTCTATTAGTTTGCTTATATATTTAGGTGGTTTTTTCTTTGCAAAAATTATGCGTAAACGTGGATACGTTACACTACTTGACCCTTTCCAGGAAAGATACGGTTCACGGATTGGAGGGATCATGTATATACCTGCATTTCTAGGTGAATTATTATGGTCAGCGGCAACCTTGAATAGCCTTGGGGCAACTATAAGTGTTGTATTACATTTGGGAATAAATGCCTCAGTGGTTATATCAGCGTGTATAGCATTGTTTTATACATTTTTTGGTGGGTTATGGTCAGTTGCTTATACAGATGTTGCACAGCTGATATGCATGTTTATAGGAATGGTAAGTGTGATTCTAAGTTTACATTTTTCAACATTGTTGCAAAAATGCTATTGTTCGACTTTGGTTTATTTCATAAATAAACTATTTTTTAAGCCACTTTTTCTTTCTATGCTGTTTCAGAGTGTGAAAACATGAATATTTCAATAGTATTCGAGTCAGCTGCAGCCATAATCTGATCTACAATCGTCTTTAAAATCTAACATTATAATTCTCAAACTGAGTACAACTGCAATTTGAAGAATATTCTTTTCCGTAGTGAGCAGATTGTCTACCTACACACATTTTTTCAATTTAGTGCAAACATAGCGCTCTGTGCTGGAAAAGTAAGAGGAAAGTAAAGGGATTGGGAAGCGGAAAAAGGAAGAAAGAGAATAGATGAGCCAAAATAGGCTGGAGAAACTCAACCACCACATCCTCACCCCACACTCTAGCATTTAATTATGTGGCACTGCTCCAACTTTCTGTTTCTGTTATTTCCATGGTTAATGCTTTGATTCCAAAGTGCGTTGCTGATTTTATTTCTTGTCAACTCATTACAAATATTGTTAATTTGCAAACTTTTGCAAAATTTTGCAAAAATAAATTAGCAGGTTTTCTACAAATTTGAAATTCTGCCTCGAAATCAAGTTTTACATGTCTTAAAGAAAAACAGAACTAAGTGCGCTACATGTTTACAGACAGCATAGCGTTAGTAACATACCTTTATATTAGGAAAATATTGTGGTGCAAAATCAACAAATGTAAATCGCTTGAGGATTTATATTCTACAAAATGCAATTTTTTTTGTCTTAGGTGTTCAAGTATTTTAATTATAACGTAAGCAAATTCTATTTGGGAATTTAACTAATGGATGTAAGTGTGAAGTTTTCTGGTGTAAACCAATTGAAAAGCAAAATTTCCACTCACTTTTTAAAGACAGGTTAATAGTAACATCACTTCGTCATTTCCACTTTTTCTTTTAGCGCATTTCATGTCAGTCTTAACTAATATAACATTTTCTGTTGGCACATGGTTTATATTAGATCTGATGCATTGCCTTTGTAGAATGTTTCCTATGTCAAGATATATTTATTCAGGTGTGCAATGGTTGTAAAATGTATTTGGTTACTAAAAAACCTAAATAAATATTAGATTTACCTTCTGCGTTTTTTGTGAACAAAAAAAAGTTACAAGTTAAAGTAAACGAAGGTACACAAAATACCATTTTAAAATATTATTATCATAATCAATTCTGCTCAGAAGGTGTATAATGGTACAAGGATGAAAATTTATGTTAAATTTTAAGCAAATCGAATAAACCAATCTAAAATTATCTTTGTTGAAATCTCAAAAATTCACCAAAAATGCTAAACTGAGAAAACGCAAATAAAAATTTAAAGCTTATATTTTAAAAAAGTTTCTGACCTAAAATGCTACACTCAAATAAATTTTACCCTCTTTTTCAAAATTCTTGTCATGTAACTCTTTTCTAACTGCTCATTTAACATATCCAAGAAGACTGAACTGTTTATTTTAAAAATTACAGTTAGTGTTTGGCTGCTTTTCATCATTTTCTGCTATTTCGAGAATTCAACTGATAAAGTATTAAAATCTATATTTGTGTAATAAGTAAACAGCTAAAGATGTTAAGTTCTTTGTCTTTTTTTAGGGAAAAACTAAGTTACCATATGAAAGAAAAAACCTAAAAATAGCAATTTTTAGTAGGAATTCAAATTTTTTTTATTTATTTATTTTGTGGTCTACCACCTTTTAAGGCAGTCATAACAATGGTCTTATTCCTTTTTACAGCTCTATAAAAAATGTCAAAATTAGAAAAACAATAGGGACTTACTTAAAAGCCTAACTTCTATTGTTTTCTTTAATTTTTTCTTGCCATTAATAGTTTTATAGAATTTTCTTTAATTTTATAAATCTGCAGGGTGTTAGCCAGGATTGAAATTTCCACAGCATTTTTGTCATGACTGGGAATTCCTAACCCCTACCTGCCAGCCCTTCCCCTGGCTTCTACAGCCAAGGCCATCATGGTTGGCCTTGGCAGAAATTTTTTTGAAATTAAATACTGTCTAAAACAGCCAAATTTCCACTAATTGTTTTTTATGTTAATGTTTATCCTTGTTGTTGTTTTTTGTCGTCTATTATCTTTTCTGGTAATTTTCATAGCATATCTATATTTGCTTATGGAAGAATAAATACTTTTTTACTTATTTATCTTGGTAAGGTGGTTTGAAATATATTTCTTCCGCACTGTGTAAACAAATCATAATTCTGAGAAATGAGTAGTAATTTTGAATAAATATATAGGTGATGGAAAGAAAAAAATAGAACAACAGGAGAGCTTATGTATAATATTTATGTACTTACAGTCCAAGTGTTTAAAACCCACTTAAAAGACAAAGTGAATTAAATAAAAAACATCATATGACGTGGAAGTTTAAGTTGGTCTCTCAAACATATCTTCCTAAATACGATTATTATCAGATAACAGTTTAAAAAAATTTTTTTAATGAAGTCGTTTTTATTTTAAAAAATTTCACATTTGCTATAATAAATAACATTAAATTTTAAATTGCTATTAATAACATCCCACTTAGCAAACATATTACGTTATAAGTGACATATTTTCTGAGCATCAAATGTTTAAAAATCACTTATATCATGTTAAATCTTTTTATTTTCAAAATGTTTGTTTTTTTTTTTTTTTAGTTAATTTTTTAATTTTATATATGATTATCAAGTTGAGAGAATGGTTGTTAAGACTTTGCTTTCTGACACCAATATCTGCGGATTCGATATTAGATAAAAATAACAAAGTGATTATATTAAAGTTATTTTGGTTTTAACAGGACTGGTAGTTCATGAATAATTTACGATTAGGTTAAATTGAAGCAAACTTAGTGGTTTCTAAGAAACATAGTAAATCGTTGACTAATTAAATTGTTTGCTCGTTTTGCAGTAACGATCGATCATATAAAATTAAAGCATGTTTATAAAATAATTTCGTTTAAACACAATTACACTTAATATAGAAAAAACCCGCTGTCTTCTCATTAAGTTATATTTAGTAAGAAATAATACAGAAGCAGATGTTCTTTGAAAACATTCATAAACTGCATAATTGTTATTGTATTAAAAGAAAAAATAGCAAGAGATTAGGATGGGTGGATGATATTTTGTGAACAATGATAAATCGAAACACAAAAATCTGTGAATCAAAATTTTCAAAATAAATAAATATAACTTTTTAGTGCTCCTATTCCCCTGAAGGAATTGGAACTAGATGATGCAAATCTGCATTCTTTTTTTATGTTACCAATAAGGAGCTTTATGAATTTTGACAGTAAACTCGATATCATATTTTTTTTAATGGTGCTTTGCATTTTGTTATGTAGCATATGACCATTATTCACCATTATTTTAATGATACACTTAGCTATCGTTTTGTACCAATGAAGTGTTTTATTAAGACATGAATAATATGACATCATTTGGTCAAAACCATCAACAGCATAAATTCCGAAGCTGTAATCATGGATAATACTAGGCTTCAATTTTTCAACATCATGTTGGTTTGCCACTTGAAATATTTCAACTTTGTGACAATTAATAACTAACACATGCCGTTTATCTTTCCACTTGCATACAACTATGTTATCCTCTCCTCGCCATATATGCTCCCCCTTGGTAAGTTTTTTTTTAAATTACATCTTTTAGCAGTCCTGAATGATTACTTCTAAGAGTGTCACAAACATACATTTTCCTACCTGTCAACACTTTATTACCAATGTAATAGTAATCCATGTATACGTCATAGCCTATGGTACAGCTTTTATCAAGATATTCTCTCTTCAGGTGTATTGTAATTGCACCTGATTGTCCAATTATAGACATATCTGTATAAATTTCTCCAGACTATATGGGCACTTTAATCACTAAGCCACTTGACTCAATAACTCAAAAAATTTCATACCAAACTTGTGTTTTTTATTTTTGATGTACTGTCGAAAAAGTAATCTACCCTCCAAAGGACTATGGACTCATCTAGAGAGTAAGGCTTTGGCTTGGTAAATATATCTCATTTATTTTCGCTTTGAAATAGTTGGTAATTGGGTCAACTTTATACTATCTGCTGTTATGTTCCTGAGTGTTGTCTACAAAATCTAAATATCGATTGGAAACTATTTCTGCTCATGAAGTTAAGCTGTAGCTCAGTTTTAAAAAAATTATCTGTACACCAATAATGTTATATTCTTGAATGATGAAGAGAACCCATCTGAAGAATGAGATCATAAAATTTTTCATTTCTTTATTATCAGGTGACCATTGATGTAAACAAGACGATCTTCTTAGAGGAATCTGAGAATTAGTATATTGAGCTTCATACCTATTGATCTCAGTTACCATCAATATTAGTAATTCACCCAACAAAAAGGTTCAAGAAATATTCCGATGGTGAATTTTCAGGTACTGCTATATTGAAACCCTCATCTTCCATGAAGTCAAATACTTGGTGATTCGCTTCCTTTTGTGACCATAGTTTTTCGTCACCATGAGTGTAATCATCATTATGTACATCTGCTCCAGGGACTTTTGAATTGTAAGCCAGTTTAGTTTTACCGTCCACGTGTTGTTACCATTTGCTTTTTATTTCTGTGTCATATATTTCTAAATTCATTGTCGGAATCGTAGCTATCGACATCTGCAGATAATATAGGATCATCAAACGATAATTTTATACCTTCTGATGAATCTAAGAAATCAAAATCATCAAAACCAGAGTTTTCAGAATCTGTTTCTTTTATAAGTTGGAAAATTCGTTTGGCAGTGTAAACCATCCGATCTGAAAAAAAAGAATTATTGTATGAGGGCTAGACTTGGAAGCCAGTGTCATTAAAATTACTCATGAAATATATTACAAAATTCATGCATGATTCAAAATCGAAGTCCAGAAATATCACACAGCACACATGTATCTTCTTCTATCATCAAAAATAACGTTATGAATAATGAAGATTATAGACCTTTTCTACCACTATTTCCTGTCATGAAATTTTTGTAAAGAATTTATTTAGAGTATCACAATTGAATTTACGAAACAATAGTAATCATAAATTAACATAGTAGCCATGAATTATCTATTAATGCTCTAATCTATAGCTCTCTCCTACACATATCTCATTTTAGTTACTATTAGCGAGTTATCGTGATGAGATCTCATCTTCTGGCAACCAAGAACGAACAATTTTCCTGGTTGCCAGAAGACATGATATCTTGACCTTGGCACCAAGAATGAAATTTCTTCTCTGTTTCCAATGATGAGATATCTTGTCATACATTTTCATTATAAATTATTACTAATTTGACATAGTTATATCGAAAAATATATATAAACTATATGCATATATAGTCTATATGGCAAAATTTTAGCACTACTAGCAGGGTATACAGTGATTTTTAACAAAGCACTCAACGTGTTAATGCTCATTGCTTGGCCAAGCCGCAAAAACATTCAGACACCAAGGCAATAGGTGTGAGTTCGATTCCCCACTTGAGACCAAATATCTTCTTTACCATCGCTTACATTTTTGTGAATATTTTTTCTTTTAACTATAATCTTTATAATATGAATATAGTATAGTTACCAAAATAATATAACCATCAAAATTATGACTGTTAAATAATGTTTCAAAATTGCGATTTCAAACCATTACCAATTTTGCATACACTAAGTAGTCTAAAAAGGTAGATAAAATATAATATAATTCAAAGGTGGAAAAAACCAGATTTTTTTGAGTGATTTTAAAGAAGTGAGATATAGCTGCTGCAATAATCCCACTTCCATCCATTTTTCCTCTATTCCACTCGATTCCATCTACTACTTTTCAATTTTAACCACTATTGTCTGATTCCAAAGAATATGACAGATAAATGTAATATCTGGTCTGTAAGTCATATATTACAATAAGAATATTATATTATTATTTTTATGTTTTTATTGTTTTGGTCTATTGCTTATTAAGTTCTAAAATACAACCTTTGACTTGCGTTTTTAACCACCCAAATAAAAAGTTTGGTATAATTGTGATTGATATTTTAAACAGGTGGCTGATGTTTTAGCCATGCTTTGTGCAACGATCTCATTCTAGGATTAGATTCAGCTGCCTAAAGATGACTTGAATATAATTTTTAAATGTGTTTATAAATACCAAGTCATTAATTCTTTTTTTAGTGGATAACTATACCATTTGCGTTTACTCATGAAGCAGTTAAAAGTATATCTTTAACTACTGATAAATGGGCTGATGGTTGGTCAAACAAGGAAGCTGGATTGTGGACAGACTATGCATTGCTTCTTGTAAGTAATTATTTGAAATTATTGTGGAAAACAGCAGTGATAAATAGAAACACAGGATTTTGTTTTGAAAAGTAAAAGTTAATTCTTACTCAAAAGCATGCTTCGTGTTTCAAAATAATTATTTTTTCCTTCAGCATACTTAATAATCTTTCATTGATTTCATAAAAATTTATTTATTCTATCATTCATACAGTACAATATATCTGGCATTGAGAAATGTTAGCAGCTAGGTAGATTTTTTATATAATGAAACTTGAGTTGACTATCTTTTTTGCAAAGGTTTACAATGATATTTATCGTAATCATTTAAATAACTGCCATCCATTTAAACACAGGGTGCAAATTAAAATTTTTGGAATATTTTGTTGTTTTGACCTTTGTCAAATTTGATTATTTCGAAAAACAATACACGTTCTTTTTTAATGCATGCCAAGTTACATTTGATTTCACATTTTCATTTCTTTTGAAGTAAATTAGCGCTGTAGATGTTGTAATGGTTTTAACATGAAATATTTTCTTCAGAAAATAAATAGCAAAAAATTTTTAACCACATTATCCAGAAACGTTGTCGACTTTTTGTTCAGTTTTTAGGAGACGGTGTTAGCAGCACTTAAAATTGTGTAAAAGTTGCTTAATTAAATATAGGTGAAATAAATTAAGATTTTTTTATTGTTAGCAAAAATGTGCTGGCACTAAACTACATAATTTGAAGAGAAAGGGTTATGTTAGGGAAAGGTGTTAGTTATGTTTGATTAATTGATGATGTAGTAGAAGAAGTAGTGGTAACTAAACTAATTTAGTTTTTAATAAAAAAATATAAACCTAAGATGGAAAGGTTAAAAAGAAAAAATATTTAAAATGTAAACTATTTACAATTTTTACAGTTCATACACCTTAATAGTTTTTATTCTAAACTTGAAATCATGCATAGTTTTACTTTGATACATTTGAAAAAAACAGGCTCAACCAAATTCAATAACATTAGGGTTTTAAACCCTATGACGAAGGGTTTTTTAAAGGGTTGTTTTGGATGATTTGAAGGGCTTTCTTATTTTTGGTAAAATGACTGACTAGATTAAGGGGCAGTGGTTAAATATCAAAAATATAAATGAATTTCCAAGTTTATTCTTCCTGGCTCAAGAAGCTTAAGTTATGTTAATTATGTTCAGTTGAATTGTACATTGGTCTGTTGTATTACACATTTTGTTCCATAAGGTGAAAAAGAAGGATCACTAGAGCTACGCATAAAAAGGTTAACTGTATTGGAGTTTCGGTCTGAAAATCTGCTAATATTTCCATATTTGAAATAATTATTTGATTTTTCAACATCCAACTTAGAAATAAGTGAAACTTAGAATAATTATCATAATCATCATCATAATTATGGCTTAACCATTCTATTGCAGTATTAACGTCAAGTTATAGTTCATTGAAAAACTGAAATATTATCTGTAAATTTTTTATTCATATAAAGGAAGTAATTATTAAATAAGATATTTTAAAATATACGGTAAAACATGTCCTTGAAGAGCGTCTATCGGAAAACGTTGAGTGAGGAAACAAAACAACCATATAATACTATAGCAACGTATGACCAAAGATCAAAGTTTCAATATGTTGATATGGTAGCTTTTACCTAAAAAATTTTTTTTCATTGATCCAGCTAGAGTTCTGTGTATGTAATGCCACTAAACATGCT
Source organism: Euphysa ruthae (assembly GCA_035046665.1). Taxonomy (NCBI): domain Eukaryota; kingdom Metazoa; phylum Cnidaria; class Hydrozoa; order Anthoathecata; family Corymorphidae; genus Euphysa; species Euphysa ruthae. The sequence continues at coordinate 11,262 of JAUZNK010064841.1, forward strand.
TTTATATTTGAATAACTAGGCACTGTTACTAAAATTCGGAGTTGTTAACCTAATAATAATAATGATTTGGCAACTTTTTATTGTTATGTAAACCTGATTAGCACATTCACCCATAGATGATCTCAGATACTAGTTAATAAACCACTTATGTCACTTGTAAGATTATAAGTAGAATTTTCATAGTTTGTGAAATCTCCAAGAACGCAAACACGTAGCACTCCAATTAGACTCGAGATTAATTTTTATAAATAATAATCAAAAAAAAAAGTGTAAGAATGTCAAAAGTCTCTAGTAAAGTTTAACTTAATGACTTTAGTAAAAGTATCTATAATTCACCAAACTAATGTTTAAACTGTCTATTTAAAAGGTGTTTGGTGGTATACCGTGGCAAGTTTACTTTCAACGTGTCTTGTCAAGTAAATCACACAAGCAAGCTCAAAATCTTTCATTTGCAGCAGCCGCAGGATGTGTTATAATGGCAATTCCGTCCATACTCATTGGAGCGATTGCTGCCTCCACTGGTAAGTCATAATAATTAAATTTAGACTTCACAAGGGAAAGTTCAAATAAGTTTGAGATACAATGTCGGATCATATCGAAGTCATGTTGTGCTAATGCGCTGATCAAAATAAGTCTTTATCTACCTTCATATAGGCTTTTAAAAGCTTATTCTAGTCTCAAAATTCAAGGCGCTTTGAGATTCTTTGAAATAACACATTTTTTTGAATTTTTCTCTACACCAAATTAAATTTATTTTGCTTTGTAAAATTTCAAACTGATCCATCAATTACATTTAAAACAAGTTCTTGATCAAAGTTTCATTTAAAGAAATATTATAATTTTATTAATGGAGGTCTGATGATAACTGTTGATGGACACAAGGAGTCAACATACGTAAGTCAAAGAAAAAAAATTGAAATATATTTTGTTTGACAAAATTAGAAATAGAACCTATTACAATAAAAACCTTTGGTACTTAATATTCTTCAATAAAGAAAATTGATGATTTTGCTTTAAAGATTATCTGTCCGTGAAAGGTAATTGTTATTGAGGCACTATTTTTTGTTGAAGATATTTTCTAAATTTTTTTCTCTTTTTTGTAATTCAAAGCTGACAGATACATTTTCTGATGAGAACACTTCAGTTGATATACTAATTGGGTTAGGTTTTTTTATAATTCATTTTTACAGTGGATAAGATGATATTGGTGATCCAATTGGCTGAGAATCTTTTCTTATGTAAATTGTTTGCGTTGCTTGTTCTTGCTGCTTGATTCCAAATTATTTCAGACTGAATTTTTTATATTTATGGGGGTAAATGCAGATTTTGTAGATTGTGGCAAGTTACCTGAGAAAGAATCTTCCTTCAGTCAGCTTGTGTAAGCAGTTTTTGATGTAGATTCTGTCGTTACTTCTAAAAATACGAAGTCGTGTTTATTCTTACTTTGAGAGGGATTTTAAATTTAATGGAGAACTCTATGTAAATTCCATTTAAACCCTAGATTTTGTTAGATGAAAATTTTTCGATTTTATCTCGGACTAAGAGGATGACCACACTGAAAACTAATACACTCAGAAAATTTGACACTGAATAGATATTTTTTTTTTATTACATGTTGTGCCCATAGAGGTCAATGAGTGGGAATGTGGAGAATAGTGAAATAGAAAAAAGTCAGAACACTTATGTGAATTTAAGAAGAGACTAGAATGAGACTAGAATATAAAGCTAGGTGTTAAATTTAATTGAGAGAGAAAAGGTGTTCAAATATTAAGAAGTATTTCATAAGTCTTATTTTTCAAGCATCACCTTAGCTAACTTTATGAGGATACTTTACTTATAGACAGATCAGGTGACATTGAAAATGTTTTTGATTAAGTCAAACAAATGATTAGCTGTAACTACAGCTAATCATTTGTTTGGAATAGAAACAACCAACTTAAAAACAAGAATACGACAACTTATTAATAGAAGTTTTTCACCAAATTGTCTCAAAAAAGTTTATCGTCGTGTTAATAATGTTGCTAAGAAACCAGTCTCACCTTAAGAATGTGGTTGAGCTAGCTAAATTAAAATTTGGAAAAAGCGAAAATTTTTGTCAACAAAAGAACACATTGCTTTATATAATAAGATAGCGTCCTTATTTGCTGTGAAGGCAGTTCTTTATGCTAGCTCCTTAAAGCTGATTTTTTTGTGAAAATATAATGATAACATTTTTCCTCAAATGGAGCATGGCGAAAAGGAATAAAAATATTTTCTCAAAGTTAAAATTTCTGTGATTATACTAACTTGTTATATCACAGAAGAGGTCATTTTATCCTCACTCCAACTTAAAACGAACCCCTAATTATTACAACCTGAATATGATTTTTGAATAACTCTTGCTAGAAAAAAAATTTTGCTAGGAGCAAGTTTTGCAGAACTTTTTTTATGGCAAGTTATTGGAACCATTGGGCCATTATACTGAGGGTGAGAAGTTATTTCATAGACCAATCGAAGAGGTCAGGTTTTAGGAGACAAAAAGACTTCCAAATAAATACCTTTAATTTTTAACTCTTCATATTTTGGCCCATTAGAGATTATTGATTAACATTGAATTTTATTAAATTACTCGGTATATATTATTAATACTATTTTATTTGTTGATTGAGTCCTTTTATTTTATTTATTTAAGTATGGATCAATTAGGATTTGAGATATTTTCATTGTCAAAGCAATCTCATTCCAGGTGACAGTTCTCTCTGCTTCATATAGACATACTCGAAAATTTCATTATCTTTCAGTTTAGATAAAAATAAAACATAGAATTATTTTGAATATAAAATAAGAAACTGCTTAACTTACGGCAGTAGCAATTTTTTGTAAAATTTTTTTTAAAGTTTAAACTTCACATATTCATTGTCTATCTAATTTTTAATCTCTTAAACATATTTTGGCTTTTCTCAAATCTTAAGTTATGTTTTTCGTTTTTTATGATTTTCAAAAGTTTTTGTGATGCTTATTTTGGCAAAAGAAATACTGTGCTGTTATTTTATTAATTTCTTTTAAATGAATTAAATAATAGATTGGAATAAAACACTGTACAAAGATCATGCTGAAAGGACGACAAATGGAGAAATTATGTTTGACTATCAAAAGACAATGCCACTCGTTCTTCAATATTTAACTCCACCTGCAGTATCATTTATTGGTTTGGGTGCTGTATCAGCAGCAGTTATGTCAAGCGTGGATTCAAGCGTATTGTCAGCTAGCTCAATGTTTGCACACAATATCTACAAAACGATATTAAGACCAAGGGTATGTA
>JAUZNK010064852.1:0-14562 GCA_035046665.1 Euphysa ruthae
TATATGTATATATATATATATGTATATATATCATTTGGGCAGTTAGAATTTGTAGAGTTTGACGTTGTTGTAAATTTCAGCATTGGGCGAAAAACATAAATACTTATATTTGAGGAGCTTAAAATGATTCATGGTTGGTATTTAAAACAGGATTACGAACAGTTGATTCAAGATTTTATCAAAAATTTGATTTATCGAAATATGGGAAGCAAAAGACATTTTCGCAAAGTGATATGGAGCAGAAAACACAAAACTGGGGGTGTGGAAAGAGGATTCCTCCTTAATGTAAAAATATACATTTGTTTTTTAGAGTATTTACCTTTCGACCATTTCACCGATTATTATCAAATTTTCAGGAAATACTCTTCTTTCCTTTCACAAATTGAGCGCCGCAGAGTTTCTTCAAATTTATTTTACAGCTCCTACAAAAGTGTCGCCCATCTTTGCAAATCCCACAGGCGAAAAATAAAAACATTTTGAAAAATTTGCAACGCCTGATTCAGATAATCAAATAACCAGAGTCAGTTCACCAAAAAGTTGCAAGCATGGTTGTTTTAGTTTTGGCTGAGTTTTAACCGGTGCGGACCAAATTTCTTCCAAAAAATAGCTATGTAACTGTCTCCACAACAGCCGGCCGCCTTTTTAAAATTTTTAAAACTATTTTTCATGAGGGTTTTATATAACCCAATCATATTTCAAGAAAAAAATTTAATAAAAAAGTTCTTGGGGGTTTATTGTTTAATATGAAGGTCATGTTCACCTGGATAAAAAATTTTTTTCAATTTGCGATTATTCATACTGTACTAGAAAGAACGTCTAGAAAAAGACAAATTAATATTACGGGTATACATTCAGTAAAATGTCGGTTCAAAACTTTTTATCGATAGGTTTTGAAAAGCCTGGGTTTTCAAATGTATTTTAGCTAACGGATGGATCTTAAACATTCAAGTAAACTTTAAAAAGTTCAAAATGTAATGCTTCTGGACAAATGTTACTTTTGATGGCCAAAAGAGACCACCCATCATCCATGTAACGCTTGATCAATTTTATAATACAAACAAATTCAGTTTGATTAAAATATTTAGGTAGTTCTTCAGTAAATATCTATATCTTTTCTTGATGACAAATCGTAAGGCATAGATATGGGGGATAAGTTTTAGTTCCACTAGCTGTACCACAGATATTTTAAAACATTTTGAAATTAAATTTAATTTGATTATTACGTTAGACGAGTTCGAGAAAAAAATTGTAAAATGAAATCATCTAAACAACGACTTGGAATTGTATCAATTGTGTTTAAACCAGTTATGATAGGAATAAAAACGTACAAGCTAACAGTATAATATGAATATAATGTACATGGATAGTCAACTTTTTAAATAGAAAACGAAAGAAGTCCCAATTATCTTTAATGTAAGTCGATAGGTAAGAAACAATAGGATTAAGTAAAACTTCTATTAAACAGCTTAAACGTTGTGTTGGACATTGAGGACCGGAAATTATTCGTATTGTTTTAAATCCGTTACGTTAGTTGCAAAATTTCTAAGTATTCGTCATTACACTATTTGAATTCATTTTAAATAGATTTTGATTTGTTAATTTTAGCAAGACAAAAACACTTTGACGATTATCAATTTAAATTTAATAAGTACAACCAACCATTTCAAATTATCGTCATTAAAATAGTTTCTCTAAAAGCAAATAATCTTAAATTACTTTAAGGAAACTACAACAAAACTTGAACAAAAGTCACTACAGAATTTAATGATCTTCTATAGAAAATTTAACAAACCATTTCAACTAATTTATATATTAATCACTCTTAAAATTTCTCATAAAAAATTTAATGACGTTGTTTTATAATAACGTTGTTGTTATTTGAAAAAAAATTTTTTAATTTTGCCACTAATAAAGTTTTTCGTGACCTGTGTAACGTTTTGAAAGTTTATCAGCTTTCTCACAGATAATTTCATAGTTTTGAATAATATATTCTTACAACAGTTTTTCTTAATGTCTACAAACCTTTGTTATGTATGCAAATCTATAAACTATTGACCTCATAATCTACAATGTAACAATTGCAACAATTGGCTTCATAAAAAATGCAACAAACTGAATGATATTGATTATTTTCAATTAAAGTCAAATTCTTTTTGGTTTTGTATCAGATGCATAGATGAACTGTATCCACTCAGTAAAATGGCTGACCAAGAACATAAATTATTAAATAATAATTATAAACTCATTCATCTAAATGAGCTTTCACCTGACCTAAACATTCGACCATCTATTAAAAATAGTAATTTGTTTCATAAATTTAATGATTTCTTTACCTCTCAAGCCGGTTCTTCTGAAAATATGAATTTTCTTCAAACGCCATATACTGCAAATACCTTAATTTTGAAGATTTTTGTTCTTCAAATTTTGAAAACATTGGTTCATTTTCAGCTCTTCATATGAATATTTCTCCCTTTAATTCTCACTTAGATGAGCTTTCTGCAATGCTTACTTTACTAAATTTTAATTTTAGTGTATTCTGTATAACAGAAAAAAGAATAAGAAAAGATTTTGGTAAAATAATACCATTATCAATTGAAGGTTTTAGTTTTGATACTCCAACGGAGGCATCATGCGGTAGATTTTTTTGTATATCTCTAACAATCTTAAATAAAAACACATAGATGATCTTTGTTTATACAAATCTCTCCAAGTTGAATCCTTTTTTGTGTAAGTAACAAAATTTTCAAAAGTAGTTTTAAACCATGGATAACTTTAGGTCTTTTAAAATCTTTGAAACGAAGGAATATGTCAAATAATCGACATGTAAGAGCTAAAAATGTAGAAAGTAAGTTGTTGCTATTCGAAAAATTTAAATAATATAGAAACATGCATGCTTAACAAACTGTAAAAGAGTAAACCGACCTATTTGAATAAATTTTTCTCTGATAAAAAACCCTCGCGTAACATGCAAAGTAATTATTACCATTATTCAATTAAAAAACAAAGCTGGATCAATACCGAGCTGCCATATGGAAAAAAAAAATATTTAATTCTTACCTTTCATCTATTGCAAAGTCACTGCAATCTAAAATTCATTCTTCTCATATTAGTTTCTCAAAATACCTCAAGAATCCAAATGTAAGTAGTATGTTTCTTTCCCCAACTGATAGTATTGAGGTCTTTAATCTCATCTTGAGCTTAAAAATGGCAAAACCTCTGGCCCAAATAGTATACCAGCAGTCATTCTTAAACATCTCAACAGTGAAATCTCTATCATTTTATGCTGTCTGTTTAACTTACCATTTTCTACTGTAGTTTTCCCAAATATGCTTAAAATATCCTCAGTTACTCCCTTATTGATAAAGGGCTCTAAACTAATACGTGAAAATTACAGGTCTATCTCACTGCTTTCAAATATCAGTAAGTTACTTGAAAAATTATTATATGAAAGGTTGTATAAACTTTTGAAAGTTTTTAATTGCCTTTCAGAGCTTCAACTTCAATTTTGATCTAAACATTCCAATTTCCCTAAATGTAAGTAAAACCGAGCTAGTTGTATTTCGTAGCAGAAGAAAACCTATTGACTATGAAATAACATTAAAATTAAACGGGAAACGTCTTTACACTTCAATGTATGTCAATTACCTCGGAGTTTTGATGATAATAATACCATTCGTTTTATTTACTTTTTAATTTTTCATCCACATATCAGCTTTTGCTGTCAGGTTTGGGGTCAGAGTGGAAACAATCTATTAAATAAATTATTTTTCACTTCAAAGGTCTGCTCTATGAATAATAAACTTTTAGCCTTTCCGCTCTAATGCATCATTTTTGTTTCATAGTTTGAATATAACTATTTTCTCGAATCTTGTTAGAATTTCAAATCTTATGTTCGTATACGATTCCTTTAAAAATAACGATACAGTGTCAACATCTAATTACTTTTTTGGGAGTCTCTATGCTCATAATTACGTTCCAGGGGTGTTGCTAATAGAAAGTTAGCTTTATCATCATTTAAAACAGTAAAAATATGGTAAAAACTCAATAAAATTTCAGTGTACAGCTGAATGTAACAAACCACAGATGGAAATCTACAGATTATTATTTATGAATTATGGCAATTTTAGTCAATATAAATCAATTTTTAATTTAAACAGAACCCAATTTAAAAGATTAGTTTTTAAAGTTGTTTGTACTCAATAAACTATTAATTAAACTTTATCGCTTTGTTTCATCAAAATTATTATGGCTTTTTCCGATTTCTTGGAAAAAAAGAAAAATCCAGAGTCACTCCTTTGGTCAGCTCTTGCTCCTATTACCCAATTTATTTTCAAGTGATTTTCTTAGTATTTATATTTAAAAATAATTTTTCTAACTTTTAAACAAAATTTTAAATGTATATTTGATGGTGAAATAGGAAAATATAATAAATATAACAAATATATAATAAATATAATAAATATATAATAATAATAATAATGAAAATAATAATGCTTAAACGAGGAGTCAGTTTACATTCCAAGTAAATTTCGCAATGAGCACACTCAAGATACTGATAGCATTGAAAAATAAATTTCTTTTAAAAAACCCAAATGGAAACGAAAAACAAGAAAGAGCTGATTTTAAAATTAGAGATAAAATTGTTTTTACTGTTTACACCAATCAAAACGAGAGTTGATATTGGTAACTATCGCAAAGTATCAGTCCACATTGCAGATAACGACTACTATAATTGGTAAAAAAACGGCAACCACTATCGCCAACGGACCTGTCGGAAACCGTGACACCAAAAATGATCAATTTATCAAAAGTGGAATTAACCTAAGGACAAAGATCATTATTCAAAAACAGACCGAAATTTACGTCATTCACTCCAGGAAATACTTTGAGCTTTAAACAATCCGAATTTGAAAATGATTTTATATAACAAAACAAATCAAACAAAAAAACAAAAGAACTAATAATATAAATTTATCGCAAATCGTCAAAGAAATTGAGTCGTTAAATACTAGTTACAAAACTTTTACCAATCATATTCCTAACAATGAGAAAGAAACTATAGCAGAGCTAAAGAGTAATAACGCTATTGTTTTGAAACCTTCTGATAAAAGTGGTGGGTTGATGGTTGTGGATAAAATTCACTATAGAGATCATATAATATATAATCGGCACTTAAGCGATGTTAATGCTTAAAAAGAAATAAAATTAAATAGGGGTATTAACGTGCTTAACAAATTAAAGTGATTAGTTACAAAATAAGTTTCAAAATAACGAAGAATATGATTGAACATAAAAACAACAACAGCAGAGTTATAAAGAGTTTCATGTAATGACTTGTGATTATAAGAGGAATTAGATAGTGAGTGAGTAATAAAAAATATATGAATATAAGCAGATCGAAATGCTTTAAATTCTATGTAATTAAGCCCAAAAAATAAACACAACAAATACTTTACTCAGCGTTATTTTGGTAACTAACCAAAAACATTAAACAAATCATCAACATGAAAAAGTTTGACATAATTATCATGTTTTTGCAACCGTACCATTTGAAACCCAGAATAAAAATAATTTTTTCTTATTCCACAAAGCTTTACCCATTCCATGGAGAAAACGGTAATATGGACAATCATTAGAAGATAATATTTGTAACAAACATTTTTAAGATACTTTAATCCACCAAACCATTTTTCTTCGTTGGTTTAAATGAAGCCTTTAACGTCTTTTTTAACGTTAATTACGTTTGGAACTTGTGTGTAAATTGAATACAACGTAAAACTACCAAATTTATGTGGTGTGAAGTTTCTAAAAATTTTCAAAAGAGTGGTATTGAGGAATTTTGCTTGATCTTTGACTAGGAGATGAGAGTTGGAAAAGGATTTTTCTAAGATCTGATGTCATTTGTGCCAACATGAATCACAGCATCTTCAGTTAATTTTGTGTGGGGTGTTGGTTTGAAATAGTGTAAGAATCGCAATGAATTAGCATCTGGAAAAGAATTCAAAACGTATTCTTCTGACAATTGTATCACCGTAAATAAGGATCTTCTTCCTTTCTTCCATTTCTCCAGCATAAGAAATAAATCTCTTTTTTGTGAGGGAGAATCAATGTGTTGCTTTGTCGGGTGGCTTTCTGATTAATTAAAGTAAATGGGTTATCATTTTTTGATAGCAATTTTCTGAGTAATGTGTACCTAATAATTGTTGGCACTTGATATGTAAGAAATGATGACATAACAAAAACGAAACAATTTGGATAGAGTAAAATAGATATTGCAAAACATAATTATTTAAACCATGGCTTATTGTCTAGTCAAGATTGAAATTTTTTATGACGGTAAGAATTTTCTGGCCAATGTGAGACCTAGAAAACTGGTTGCATTGATAATTTATATAAAATTCAAATTTATTCAGTTTCTATTTGAAATCTACATTTTTTTCTTTCTTATTCGTGTCTGTTTGATGTTACGTTTTTTATTTGCGCAAAACAATATGATAATGGTTGTGATAAGACTCAAATCTTTTTTTGTGATTATTTTGTCAGTGAGCCTAATGTCGTGTTCAACCAACTTCAAGTCCAACTTCTGTCTTCTCAAAAACTTCTCTTTGTTTCAAAAAAACAGTTATGTTTGAAATTTTTCATCAACAATTTGTTATAAAATAGTAGGGAATTTGGAATTTTAACAGTAATTTTCCGAACTACTACCTTTACTCGAACTTAATTGAGTCGTTTAAAACTGTTTTAGAAATAAAGGGGTAAAATATTCTAACTTCGAACCGGCTAAAGGGAAAACTTTGTTTAGCATTAATGATTCCTTATGATACTTTTACCACTGATTTGGTTATTTAGTTTGAATAGCAGTAAATATTATTTTGCGATGTATTTTTCTAACATCTCCAAGCTATTTGATGTAGGAATCAATCCTGCTAGGAAGTATATTTTGAAAATTATTGTTGTGATATTTTTATCTCATAAAGCCTCTGAATTTTCCAAACCCTTGCTGATGATCTAATTAATGTTTTAAATGATATTTTTTGTTTTAATGCTCAAATCTTGCAAGAGCTTTTTTTATAAATTTGTAAATTGGTAAGGAAAACTATTGTTTCAAAGGTGGATTTGAGCCCACAGGCTATAAATACGGAGACAACGGTACCTTTTGCGCTCGTCCCGACAACCATGAAATACTATTTAAGTATTATAGAAATAATATAATTGTATAATATTAATTTATAACAATTGCTTGTTTTACTTGCAAAGAATGGAATAAGTCTGTTACAGTTTATGTGTGATGGTTTTAAACTTGCTTTGAAAAAAACCAATTGTGTTTTTAGTTGGTATTAATGGAATTTAAATTTTATAAATCTAATTTTACTTCCCTGAGTTCGGTATTCAAAGGCTGTATGTTTCTTCCATTGCATAGAAAACTATTTTTGAATTCAGTTTTAGAGTTTTGGCTGTTATTGTCAATATAGTTTGACAAAATATGAAAATGTGAAAAATTTACTGTCTAAAATATCATTTTTATAAAACTTTCACAATGTCTTTTATTATAAAAGCTTTAACTAGGTTTATTTAGTACCTATACGTTTTTCAAAAAATCCAAAAACTTTGTTTTAAAGTGTACACACAATAATGTCAATGACGACAATGTTGACGACGACAGTGGTAGCAATGGCGATGGCGGCGACAAAGTTTTCAGCAAACGATTTCCTTTTTGACGGAAAAAATCTATCAAATTACGATTTTTCACATCAACTTTCTCCAAGAATTCGAAGAGCCCACAACAGAATAACCAAACCCATAAGGTGAATAAATTTTGATACTCTCTTTGTTTTAACAGCATGATGATAGGTATAAAAACTTGGTCAGCAGCCAATTTCAGAATTGGTGGAATTACCTCAAAAATATTAGTTTCATGAACCAATCAGAACATGGGTAAAAGTTTCAAAAAATATGGTAATAAGCACCTTGAAAGCATTCTTTAATTACAAGAGAATTTAGGTAAAGTCGACTAGATAAACTAAGCTACTAAATAAACTTACTTATGCCATGATCAGCTGACTCTCAATACACTGAAAAACTTTGCTGAACAAACCCATATGGAAAATGGATAAAAATTATGTAGAGCGGGTTAAGGTGCAGTCAGGTGGTGCCTTAAAACCATAAATTTTCTATGAAACAACTCCATAAGAAAAATGGCAAAAACTTTTTAAGAATTTAGTTAGTACTTGTTCACATTTTTGCAAAAACTTACCAAAAATTACGGGGTACAAAAGTTAAGCAGACCTTAAATTTCACTTATCAGCATTTTTTTTCAGCTGATAACTGCTTGGAGAACTTACGTGTAAATGCATAATATTTCTATTATAGACTCAAATATAAACCTCAAAAAACAAGAGCTAAGAAAGGTTACTGATATTTTTTCTAATTAAGGTGCGGTTAGGTGGTTTCCTAGTAACAAACCAATAAGGGAAACTGCTGTGTTTCAGATACTTTTTAAATGTGTACTAATGCTTTGATAATACGATGGAAAATATACACTTTAAGGAATAAAACAAACATTGCAACACTATATATAGAGATATACTGCATAGCAATAATTGTCTTATGTATTTATTTTTTGCGCACAATAAAGTTAGGTGAAAAAGATAGATACATATATATGTGTATACAGTTTAATTTTAGAATTAAGGTAATAACAGTTATGGACTATTACTAAAAATTAAACAAACTACACATAAAACATATAGTTTCATTACACATTTACATTTTGTTGTCCAAAAAATATACACTAGTTTGAGCTTAGTGTGTTGTCCCTGATTCCTCGTGAAATGTGACTGACTTTTTCAAACTCCTTTATCAGAAAAATTAATGTACACTTACTTACAGCTGAAGAATTACTTTCAAAGAAAGACAGGCTCTTTTTTCTTATAATAGATACAATTAAGAACAAAGAAACGATAAAAATATTTTCTAAAAGTTATAGGAAACCTGTTATGCCACTTTTTCTTTATTCGTCACTTTCTTAAGAATCACTATCATCGTCACTACTGCTGTAGTCGCTCACTTCGTTATTTGTATAAAACAACACTGTTTAAACAGTGTGTGTTTTTAATATAAAAATCATCTTCATTATCACAATATTATAATTACAAATAGTAACAACAATCAATCAATAAATAACAATTTATTTTCCAAACTGAATCCTATAACCAGAACTATGCCTTAATAATTATACAATTATTTATGAAAAAAAATTTAATATTTTTTTGTAAAAGATTTTATAAAAAAGACGACTGAATTGGATGGAGTCACCCGTACAAAAATTTTACCAATGAAGTGACAACATTTGTTAATTCTTGACAAAAACATGTTAAGTTTATACAGCAAATGTTAGTAAAAATAACCAGAAAAAATACCCAGACAAACTAAAAGTTAAAAAAAAAAAAAAAAAAACATAACAACAACAAGCAAATCAGAAATGAAAAGGTGAGAAATTAGACAAATTAGTTTACAAAAGAAACAAGAGATTTATTGCAATCACAGATGTATTGATAAATGATGGAATAGTTGCCATACTTTTGTGTTATATGGGATTTAACATAAAGTTTTTCGCTAAATTTCTTGGTAAGTGGTTATGCGTTATTCCAATTTCAGTTGAGTAATTTTAAATTGAAGATGGAAGATTATTATTGATAGAATCGAAGACAAAAAGAAGATTTGTTGTTCTGACCATCGATGAATATAAGGGAATTTTTAGTTCATTAAATGATTCTGAGGTATCTGATATAAATTGTTGAAAGTTTATAATGAGTGACATTGATTGAAGTTGATCTGAAAGTATTTTGTTGGTATGATAGTTTCGTTTTTGCACACAGACTTGCCAGCAGTAAGGTAGATGATAAGATCATTTAGCATAATATACATTTTTTAGAGTAGGTTTATCGAAAAATCGACGTACTTTGCATTATTTTGCATGTATTAGTATACTACTAATACATATTAGTTCTATTTAACTTTTTTTTTAAGTTCATCTATTTGAAACCGCTATGATAATTTACAATCTATGAAGGCACTAAGGTACTTTACAAATTTAGAAGAAAAAATTCATTTACCATTTTAGTTTTAATTTCATTTTTTGTTAGATTCCACTTTGGGGCTGAAAATATAATATACTCAGTATTGTCCACAAAATTTAGATTTCCATTAAGCTAGTGGACTAATGATTGATGTACAGAAGATTATTGTCATCAGCAAAGTGAGGGGCTGTAGAGAATTTTACAGATGGATGTAAATCTTTAATGCAAATAAAGAACAAAAAATGTCCTAACGAAGAGCATTGGCAAACACCACAAAATATAGATTTTAGAGAAGATTTGTAAATATTAATGGAGACAAACTGTTTGCACTGATGTAAATAAGATTAAAACCAATCCTTTGCTAAGCCACTAATACCATAATACTCTAATTTGAAGATTAGAATATTATGATCCACAGTATCAAACGCTTTTTGAAGATGAATAAAAATTCTATAAGCAAAATGGCCAGTATCAAAGTCCTCCTTGAGTTTTTTCAGATATACTTATGAGAGAATGAGAAGTTTTATGTTTGTATCGAAAATCAATTTGAAGTTCTGTCAAACAGTTGAAACGGGTGTAAAACGAATGCAATCTGGAATACAACAGTTTTTCAAGAAGTTTACTAATGTTGGATAATAGTCAGATATGTCTGTAGTTATTTCATGACAATTTGGACACTTTTTTTAACAAGGGCAAATCTGAAGATAATTTAAGAAAAGAGGTGTTAAAATTTTTTGCGAGAATAGGAGAAAATTCATTATTGGAATATTTAAGAACACTGATTTGTATACTATAAGGTCTAGATGTCCCTTTAGATTTCAAACCCGATATGAGGTTAGAAATTTCAAACTGATCAATAGGAGAAATAAGTAAGCTGTGAAGATTAGCAAATTTAAGATAATTTTGAAAGTTTGTATAAGAAGAGTGAGTTTTAAGTGTTAGTTTTAAGCTTTTGAGCAATTGAAATGAAGAAAGTGTTGAAATTTTCTGAAATATGTGTCTGTTATATAAGAGTGATTTTCTTGCAGAAAATTTGGAAATGAGCTAGAGTGATTATTAACATTGATGAGGTTTTTAGTACCTTTCAAAGTCTCACGAAAAGAGAGAAAAAAACAAAAAAAACAAACAGAAATCATTTTTTATACTACTATGAGCTAAAGTATTTAACATCTTCTTGTATCGTTTGTATTCAAAGATATAGATAGTTCTATTCACAACAGTTTTTACTCTTGACATTTTACCAAGAAAAATTTTACGCTTTTGGATATATTTTAGATCCCTTTTGTGATCCAAGGTTTAAACTTACGCTTATCTAACAGGAAGCCATTTAGAGAAAAAAGAATTAAAGCAAAGGTTCGCATCAAACATTTTATTAATTAAAATATCATCCTAGTAAATTTCTAAAAAATCAGAGACGAAGCTATCATTATCATAGTTATTGGTATTTTTACGAAAAATGTGATGTTTGCGTCGAAAAAATGCTTTGTTAAAATAAAGTAAGCTAAAAAGTAATGTAAGTGATCTGAGACTAATGTAGTCAAATTACCAGAAAGTGTTCCATCATTTGAGAGATTAGAAAAAATATTATCAATATGTGTTTAGATCTATCTGTTATTCTCGAAGGAAGAGTGATAAAAGGAAGATTATTTTGAGAAGTTACTAAGTTGGAAAATACAGAAGTTACATTATTACTACAGCATAGTAACAAATCGATGTTGAAGTCATCTAATAGTAATATAGATTTATTTTCAGATGATAATTTGTTAGAAAAGAAGTCAAATAATTATTGCTAAATTTGTCCATACCCATACATGGAAACATAAACAAGAATTTTTGATTTTAGGACGTTTCAACAAATATCGATTCAAGAAAGTTTGGTTCGTTCATCAATAAATCAATTCAGTATTTTTTAGTTTAAGTTATTAGATACAAAAGATATTTTTCCACAGGCAGATATCATAAAGAGATTTCAATTGAAACAGAGGAAGGCGTGTTTTTCCTGAATTAAATATGTATATATATATATATATATATTTAAATATATATAACTTTTTTAAATATAACTTTCTAACATTCACAACTGTGTAAACAGGGCTGGAATTTTATTTGAAGGTTCACGAACGGTAGGACTGATGTAAGATCTTAACATCACCTTTTCGTTATCAGACTATTGCATCAAAACCTGAAAGATGTGAGTGAAATTATCAAATTTCATGTGGAGACAGTGAATGTTATTAGTATGAATATTCAGGTTAGTCAGGTAGTAAAATCCCTACATAGGAGGAATGTAGATTTGTGTTTTGCTCAGAAAACTAGGCGGAGAGATAATATCACAATGGACATAACAGGTAGGAGTAGCACATATAAATTTTTTTGGATAAGTAACAGTGCTGGCACTGGAAGTGTTGGTATACTTTTAACTAAAAAGTGGGTTGATGAATTTTTTGATGTTAATAAGATTAATGATAGGATGATGGTTTTCAAAATAGTTATAGGCAAGAGTGTTTTGTCAGTCGTATCAGTTCATGCACCCCAGAGTGGATTTTCAAAGTTTGAGAAAGAAAAGTTTTATGTTTTTGGTGAAAAGGAGATAGTATTAGTAGCAGGACACCTCAAAGGAAATATTGAGAAGGCAGTCAATGGGTATGACAGAGTTTATACCGGTTTCGGATATGGAACAAGAAACCAAGAATGTAAAAAAATTATAGAATTTAGTGATACTACCGATATAATTGTATCAAATACACTGTTTTAGAAAAGGAATACCCAGTTAGTCACTTTTGAATCTGGAAATGCAAGAGCTCAAATTGACTATATTCAAGCAAAATAGTCAAACAGGAAATTAATAAGAAATCTAACTATTATTGCAGGCGAAAAATATTCCCCTTAGCACAAGTTATTAGTGTGCGATTTGGGTGTTAAATCTATTGTAAAAAAAACGGCAATTTACCCCCAAAAGAAGAATCTGGAAGTTAAAGGACCGTGATATTCGAAAGTTTCTAAATACGTTTTGCTGAAAATGTACAGAATTTAGAAATGAAAGGTAACGCCATGGATGTTAATAGTAAATGGGGACATTTAAAGCATTTTCTTCTACAGGCTTCTGATAGAAATGTAGTTGGACTAAGGGAACGGTAAAACGGACCTGGTGAGGGAACTGGGAATTTGATAATGTTATCAAGAAGAAGAGAAGGTTGTTTAAAGAGTGAAAGAAATTGTCTTTTTCATTTATTGACTGAGAAAAGGCTTTTGTTAAAGTTAAACGAGAGATGATATGGTGCGCAATGAGGAAATTGGGAGTTTAAGAATGGATTATCTCAGTTGTGAAATCCATGTATAAAAATGCTAGAAGCCGTGTCAGAATAAATGGTTCATTTAGTGAGGAATTTTTTGTTAAAGTTGGTGTTTATCAATGCTAAGTTCTTAGCCCGTTGCTTTTCATAACGGTGCTAGAAGTATCATCACAGGAATTTAGAGTATTGCCCATGGCAATTGTTGTATGCAATGATCTTGTACTAATCGCAGAGAGTAGGGGCGAGTATTATAATTATAGACTATGTTGTTTTACCTGGTAGACAACCAATGGATCCAGTGGTTGTAGGTAATCGGTCCTCAGAAATAACCAACCAGTTTTGCTATCTAGAAGACATGATTATTGCAGATGGTGATACTGAGGAAAATTGTGTTGCCAGGATAAGATGTGGGTGGAAAAAGTTTAAACAAATTTTACCTTGGTTAACCGCTAAATTACTCTCACTACGGGCAAAAAGTAGCATCAACTAGAAACTTGGGCAGTTAAGGAAAGTGACATGAACAGATTAGAAAGAAACAAAATGAGGATAGTAAAATGTATATGTAAGGTGACATCGAAGGATTGGAAATCTTCTCAGGAGTTACATGAAAGGTTTGCTCAAGAAAGTGTTAAAGTAGTACTTCAAAAAAGTACTTTAAGGTGGCTTGGCCATGTTGAGAGAATGGATAACGATAAACGGTAAAGGAAATCGAGAGGAATAGACATAGATGGGAAACGCCAGGGCAAGGGTAGACCACAGATGACTTGGGAACAGGTTTTTAAAAATTACCTTAAGGCATTCGAAGTGCATTGGCGCATGATAGATTGTTATGGAAGAGTGACATAAATAACCCCGTCTAACCCATGCTAGCTTGGAAAATTGACGTAAAACTGTATAAAAAGAAGAGGAAGTAAAACCGCCTTTGACTCATTAATTTTTTTTTGTTGATTAACAGGTTGTTTATCTTTCAGAAAATTCAATTTAAACCACTTCGGAGCTGATTCATTTTTGTTTGTATGCAATGATAATAATATCAACTTATTTCCGAAGTATATTTTCTAACGTCGAGCCGACAAACAGCTTCAAGCTGGTTTATTTCAGAAAATTCCCATTGGTTTGGTTCTGGCGTACTTAGAGCTCCCATTAGAACTTATGGTAGATATCCGCTATGCCAGACAACCATAAATTTA
>JAUZNK010064863.1:0-14561 GCA_035046665.1 Euphysa ruthae
TATATATATATTCCATCATAAAGGATGGAAGATATACAGTGTATACAAATAAAAGTTTTTTTGATACATATAAAAGATGAAATAAGGCGATCGAAAGCTTTGATCAATCTTTCCGGAGTCTTTTCCAGAGAGGCCTTGCTTTTGAAAAAAAGAAATAAATACTTTATAATAACAAACTATATAACTAAAAATGCAATGGTAGAATTTCAATCAATATCACAAATTTAGAAGTAGATATTTAGCAACCAGGCTTTTTGTTTGGGAAAAACAAGCAAGTAGTTGATATTTTCTTTTTCTTTAATTTAGTCAATAACAGATAAACACAACTATACAGATAGATACAACTTAGAATGTAAACATTTATACGAGTTAAGAAAAAAAAACTGTCAGTGTAAAGCATATCCCTCTACAATCTACTGTCACGACACTTTTTCCCTAATTTCGTGGTCTGCAATTGATTAAATGTGGTGCTACCAATGAAATGAGAAATTTCCATTAGATTTTTGTGTGCTCCTGGGAAAAAATTTTGGGATTTCTGTCCGGTAGATTATCGCATATGTCCGGTAGATTACCGCATATGTCCGATAGAATATCGCGTATGTCCGATAAATTATCGCATATGTCCGATAGATTATCGCGTAGGTCCAATAGATTGTCGCATATGTCCGATAGATTGTCGCGTATGTCCGATAGATTGTCGCGTATGTCTGATAGATTATCGCATATGTGCAGTAGATTATCGCATATGTCCGATAGATTATCGCATATGTCCGGTAGATTATCGCATATGTCCGGTAGATTATCGCATATGTGCGGTAGATTATCGCATATGTGAGGTAGATTATCGCATATGTCCAGTAGATTGTCAGATATGTCCGGTAGATTTCAGCTTGTGCAGGATGTTATGTCTGGAAGGTTATTTCAGCCCTGGACATCAATCTATTTAACCTGATAGAAAAAGTAATAACTTTAAAAGCAAAAAAAAAAGTAACTTACTTTTACATTTTACTTTCTTTGATTGAATATCAATTTGATTTCATTTTCATGCGTTAATATATTAATATTTATTTTTAATTAATTATAGACTTTTTACTGGCTGAACTTCTTGCTCATAACTGTTGAAAGATGTGTAAACCCATATTATTTTTGTCTAGGTGGAACATATAATTCGCGAAGACTATTTAGTAGAGGCTATGGAGATCATCGAAATGTACTGTGATCTTTTGTTAGCAAGATTTGGACTCATTGAAACAATGAAGTGAGTGCAATGTAGGACTGTGTATTTAGTTTTGAATCGTAAGGCTTGCTTAGGTAAAACTACTGGGTGAGTAGAAATCCTTGGTTATTGAAGAGCAGAAAAGTCTTATTTGACTATTAACTTTATATACTAATAGGATTATTGGATTTTTTCATTTCCAAAAAGTGCAAGCTCACCACGGCTTCATTAATCTTTTGCACGCCATTGGCAAAATTCTAGCTATAGACCGGTCATTTTGGAGCGAATTTAAAAGCAAAATTTCTCTTCACTCTATTCATCATAATTCTTGTTACATTTAATTTAAAAGTTCAGTGAGGTATGTTTAAATTTATACCCTTGGTTACTTAAAACAAATCACCACCCTATTCATACCCACATGCTGTCTTAAATAATCTCAAATAATAAAAAATCATCTTTAAAAAACCACAAAGGTAATTTTTGGATGAATTTAATACAAACAAATGTGTTTTTAAGGTAAGCTATTTTTCCAGGTATGATGATCAAAGACAAATTTTCATACACAAACATTTAACAAATTTTAAAAATATCTGTAAGTGAAAATTTTTGAAATAAATTTATTTTGCGTTGTGGGCCTTGTAATTATGGTAAAGGAAGAAGCAGAAAGAAATCTAGTGATGCTTCACTCCTCGACATCTTATGCTTTGTGCCTGCTTTTTTCATAAAGCAACGTTAGGCAGGAACACAAATTTTACAAGCGCAGCTGATTTGATTTTTCTGGTTAGAAACAGCAATTCTTTTATTTAAAATTGCAACTTGATAACCGTTATCAAGATAACGGTAAAATTGCAACTTGATAACCGTTGAATTGACAAAATGTTTTGTGCAGTACTTTATATACACAAAATATGATACTTAACCTCAATCTTTGAAGGTTTTTGTACAATATTCTAATTTAACCCCAATTATGATTTTACTGTTTGGTATCAAAATCAAAAAGTAAAGCTTTCAACTTCAAGCAGCGCAAAATAAATTAAAACTCGATCCGTTCTTGTAAATAAGGCTTTGGCTATCTTCGCGCTGTTTTTGTCACCGAGCCGTGTTATCAAGCTATAGCAGTGTTAAGTATTTTTATGATTTGTTATTTTCGGTTTATTGTTGACAAAATAAAACATTTATTTTTATAGGGGTCCAAAAGATTCATGACAATGTCTTTTATTTTCTCATGAACTTGTCTGTTTTCCAACTTAAAGTTAAAAAAGTTATGCAGTGATAACTTAAATCATCCTAAATCTTGAATTTTTTAATTCTTTGTCAGACTTATGTTATGAAACTTGAAATGCATATTTCCTTTGAATTTGAATGGCCTTTACCAATATTTTGCCACGGAATCCATACTTATTGAAATCTTTCTTGAATTATTTGCAAACTTTTTCCAGTTTTCATGTTGGGTTCCTTTTTGCTAGGTACTGACTCTCATCAATGAAGAAAAAATAATGGAAAGGGTGTGGAAAAAAACTGGATCAGTGGACCTATAATTCTTTATTGAGTCATTTTTTACATCTTTATAGAGAGTCAAGGTAATGAAGGCATGTAATAGATTGTGAGTTAGGAAACAATTTTTAAAAAATCCAACTCAGATAAATTTTCAGTTATTTCAACATCAAATCCTGCTAAATTTTGGTAAAAGATTCCAAATAAATTACACCAAATAAGCATTGTTTCCAAACACGATAGTATCCTTGTTTACCTAATAACTAATATTAAAGCTAGGAGGGATTTCTTCAGTTTTTTCAGTTTACTGCCCAAATTCATTTCAATTCAATTTATTTGCAGTTGAATAATAACATAGTTATAAGTGAATACAATAACAATTTAACTTATTCATAGATGCTATTACATTCCAACAAAATTTAAAAATTAAAAGCAAAAAGTATAAAACACTCAAAATTACATACAACACTTATATGAATACAGATAAGTACAGATAAATTTATACTATTTGTTTTTACTCCAAGAAACATCAGTTGGAATTTCAAAGGGTTTGTGACAAGGGAGTTTACAGAAAACAAACTACATACTCAGGATATTTCAGCTCTAATTTTCCAGATAACAGTAAACATTCGTGTCGCAGGCATATATGGTGTTGTCATTGGAAAAATTGCATACTTCAGTTTCTTTGAGGAAAAGAAAAAAATCGTTTATAATTTTATAAAATTTTATAATATTTAATAGAATAGGACCTAAAATTGAGCCTTGAGGAACTCCAGAATTTAGCTCAAGCCACTTACTAAATATAGAACTTTTCTTTACTCTCTGTTTACGTCCTTTCACATAGGTTTTCAAAAAAGTAAACAACTCTTTGGGAAACCATAAGACTCGTACTTGGCTAGTAGCAGGTCTTGTTGGATACAGTCATAAGCCTTAGAAAGATCAATAAGAATTGTACGTATTACCCCCTTGCTGTCCAAACAACTTTGTCAATTTCGCAAAAGATTTAATAACGCAGTTTGCAAAAACTTTGTGAAAAACGTAAAGACTGTTTGCAAAATGATCTTTTAAAAATTTGTTTATCTTTTCAAAAACAACTCTTTCAAAGACTTTCGAAATTATAGGCAAGATACTAATTGGACGATAGTTCATTTTTAAACGCAGGTAAAACCTCAGCCCTGTTTCAACTCATCAACTCAACTTGACTCAAATTAATGTCGCTATTTTCTGGTACGTTCAATTTACCTTCATTGCCATTATTTTTACAAGAAAATATGGTCAAGGGCGATAGTGTTGTTTTTTTTGGTCAATTTTTTCCTAGAGCCTTAGTGCTTAACCCTCATGGTGTGGATCCCATCTGTAGATGGTATACACATTCAGTGAATAAAGAGGAATCCTGTGTGAAGATAGGATAATTCATATTATTTTTCCCTGGGCAGTTACAAGACAGGCACATATTAAGCTCAGTTCAAAATTATTCAGATATAGATGATTGTATAAAATGTTTCAAACATGATTCATGAGTTTTATTGAGTGATTAATTTAAAAAATCAAAAGATTTTGAGTTAGAAAAAACAATATGGTGATGAAAAGGTTTGGCAAAGCGAAAGTGAAATCGAAAAAAAAAATGCAGGGTATAAGTGTAAAACATGCAATGTTGTGTGGTGTATTGAGAACTTCTTTGAGATTTACCACACTTACAAAACTTATGCTGAAAAATGAATAAATGGTTTTTGAATAAAAAATAGATTGTAATATTTTTATAATTTATTTATTTTGTTTTCATTGACTTAAAAACTGTTCAGAGCTTAATTGAATATGGTATCTGTATGAGGACACATGCAAATACAGATCAGATTGTTTGTTATTTTTGTTCCGTGAACTTTATAAATATGCTAACAAATCTTTGCATATTTCTTCAAAGATATAAATATAACATAACATATAACATAACAGCCTATTTTTGACCAAAAATGACCTGTTCAAAGGTGTGCCACACTTATACAGGTTTGAAAAACATTTGAATCGGAAGAAGATCACAATTTCAACATTTGATTTATTATTTATAACGATAAATAATAAATTTTCCTGAAAAAGATTATACTATATACCAGAAACAAAATAAAGCCACAAGTTTATTATAAAAATTTTTTCCATAAACCTGTAACAAAATGTCATAAAACGGACTAATTCAGCAAAACCTTATGGAATGAATCAGACGCAGAATGATTATTATTAGACCAAGCTGATTTTACTGTTTGGATGTCCGTTCTGGCAACAAGCCACGAGAAAATCAATTCTATTCAATCAAAAAGCCCTTCCGCACATTCCCTTTAAATCCATAAAAAAAGATGGTGAAAATATTTGCAATTAGTTTAGCCAATAGATATGTCCCTATCTACCTACAATTACCAAAAAATGATTAACAATGTCAACTTTCATCAGGCATTCACATGCTTATTTGCTTTAAAAGAATATCAGTTTTGATGGAATGCCCTTAATCTCTTTTATCCCATATTTTCAGGTTTTCACCCCAATATTTAAAACCAAAGAGTAGCTAACAGCTTGCATTTTTATTGGCTCTAAAATTGCTTTTTGAAATGTTTTTTTGTGGTTTTAAAAAAAAAGTTTTGGTTTTTCTTAGTAATTTCAAACATTGTCATTTTCTTAGTAACTTACTTCAGAAAGTTGTGCTGAATTTTTTTCTTTCACCATTTAATTAGTCTTCCTAAATGGTTCTGATAATTGTTAAAGCCTAGAGGTTTCCATTATTTTTGGTAAAATGAAACTTTTTAAATTTTTTTTTTGCATATTTGCTTTCTGCACGGCTAAAAGCCGCTACTAGGCAGAAAGCTAAAGCAAGAGATAACGATAAAGCAGGTTTTACACAAAATGAGAACTATACTGGGTGACATTAGACTTAGATTTAAAGTATTGGAGATCATAATCGGAAAATGAAAGCAATCGAAAGGTGGTCGGTGGTGTAAAGGTTAACATTGTTGCTTTCCAATCAATAGATCCATTTTTATCAGCATGTGGCTCAGCTTCCGGTTTGAGCCCTACCATGGGTGGTCATCTTTTAATAAGTTTGACTTCCGAAGATCTCTCGCCTTGGTAAATAAATTAATTTAAAAAGGCAGAGAGTTCCACAAGCAAGCAGTACATGGGAAAAAAACTTGATGAATAAAAGTTTTTGTGAAATTTAGGGATTTACACCATTAAAGTATAGGTAGCAGATAAAAGCCATGTGCTCCTTGAAAAATTTTTTCAGTGAAAGTGTTAATTCTTTCAAATCATTAGAACAGTGGCCATGGAAATGCTTATATAACAGTGACAATGAGGCTACATTACTGCGATGGGAAAGTTATTGAAGATCAGAACCAACAAGCTTGAGTATACATTTCTGAATTTGATCCAGCAGATGTAGACACACAGCAGAGACTCCCACCTAAAGCTGACATGGTGAAATGGTAGCCTTATAGATATAAAGTATACTCTTGG
This sequence comes from Euphysa ruthae, assembly GCA_035046665.1. Lineage (NCBI taxonomy): Eukaryota > Metazoa > Cnidaria > Hydrozoa > Anthoathecata > Corymorphidae > Euphysa > Euphysa ruthae. The sequence goes on from JAUZNK010064863.1 coordinate 6,209, forward strand.
GTGAAAAAAAGTGTCACATCCGGAATAGCGATCAAACTTTTATGGCAGAAGGTTTAAGAATGGATTCAATGTAGGAATTCCAAGAAAAGTTACCTGAGAATGTTAGACCTAACAATCGAATAGGCCTAACATTTTAATATGTGTAGATTCAGGGAGTTCTACTACCTTTCATCAGAACAGAAGGAAGGAAAACCCGAAAGCTGTTTATGGAAAGAAGTTTTGTTTTTGAAGCATTGAATGACACGAACCATTTCTCACCCCATTCAACAACAGTGTGAAGATCATCGACGATTACAAAGTATTATCATCTACATGTATATCAAGCTTGCTAGGAATACTCTGAAGCAAAATGTTAATGAAAATTTTTTCCTCATTTTTAAATTGTATGCTAATCAGTGTCTATGTTTTCTGCTTCTAGTCTACAGTTTGTTTACACCAGCTGTCTCTTTTTCATGGCTTAGTTCATGCTTATCAGTATTTCTGTATGGAATTTGCAGTGGGCTTTATTTAGGAAATGAAGTTGAAGTTATTATTTTAGATCTCAGTTATTAGTACATATTTTCATGATAGTAGGCAAGAAGATTTAGCTAAGTACTTTCATGGAATTCTTGAAATCTGACAAGCTCCATTTTTATCTGTGTCATTTGATGAGAGTTTGAACAAGATGTTTGACTCAAAATTTCAACAATATTCTTTGTTCATTCGATGGCATTTTGAAAGATTTTAAGTGTTTTACTCAAGTTTCAATGGATGATCCTTCTACCAACTCGTGTTTTTGTATTCATCTTTGTAATGAACGTGAAAATGAGGAACTACCAAAGTTGATAAATATTGAAAGCTGTGGCCTGCATGTAATTTATGACGTGTTCTTATGTGGGACCCAGGGTACTAAATGGAATATGCAAGATTTTACATTTGAATTTTACATGTGAATCATGAAATAATACATTTCATGTATTATTGTTTCACACTTTCGACTAAAATATCCAGTAGGCGATGTATAGATTAGATTATTGATAATATATAACATATATAGCTGTTCACTAAAAAATTTTTCATTTGTTTATTCTAACCAATAAGTCTTTCATGTTCAGCCAAATTTTGACATTTTTCCAAGTTCAGGTTGTTCTTTTCCAAATATTGGAAAAACTTAAGTAAATAAAAGCTGTACTTTTTTTAATTCTTTATTAAGATTTCTTGCTGATTCTTATGATGAATTTTTTCTTAACCCTTTGCGCCCCATAGGCAAAATTCTAATGTATATGCCATATCACAGCCATTTTTGAGCAAAAAAAAAAATAAGAAATAAGAAAAGATTGCTTTTAGAAGACATATGATAAACAAATGTTTGTTATTAGCTGTGCTATATTTACGTACCGATATATAATAAGGAAATGCAAAAAAAAAAAAAAAAGAAAGAGAAAAAAACCAGAAACAAATAAAACAAATGAAAATAAAGTTGGAAGAATTTCGATTTTTTGGAAGCCATTTTTTTGAAACTGTGAAAGTATGTGACAAACCAATTCTAAATCTACGATTTCCAAACTTCAAAAATCACAGTCAAAGCGAGTGAATTCTGGAAATTGCCATTTCTCCTTTTCTTTCTATACTTTTATTGAATCAATGAAATCCTCATCATTAATCATCTTCCATATTTGAGGAAAATATTAGCTTTTAATTTTTCCTCAACAAGGTCTGCAAATGATGACCTCAAGTATCCAAAACGCTTTATTGTCATGTGTCTTGAGAAACTGTTTCATTAGGCCAAGTCTTTTATGAAGTGGAAGGAAAAAGATCACAGCTAAATAATATTTCATTTAAAATGTTTTTTGACTGTTAGGAGATGTTTTTTGTGATTTCCCAGTCCATCTGGATTTAGTGCTTACCTCGTGCTTGGCTATCGCATTAACAGGGAAAGCAGGGGTAGTTGGTATAACCTGTTTATGGCCAAGTAAAAAATAATTAATTTTTGAATCAACAGGTATGACCCATCCGTGTTGATCGTAGTCCAACAAAGACAACACAGTTTTGAACTCATTATAGCTTTGCTTAGCCTGAATAGAACGGGCAGTAAAAAAAATATAATTTTACTATTATGCAGTGAAACACACGACTGTTTATATATATATATATATATATATATATGCGTTAATTTCGTTCTTCTGTACAGTAAGGTCTTTCGCCAAAATATATTTTCTAAAGTGATCCTGTTGGGCTCATAAAAGCTGTGGTGACTGACCCCCTATTAATCAAACCATTAAATCAATTTCAGCTTTGTGTACTGTAAGATAAATTTTCATGTGTATGCTGAAAACGAAAGTTCTTTTAATACCTCCATTGTTTTTGCAAAACGTGGCTGTAAGTCAAAATTTGTCCACGAAAGCGCTTGCTGACTTGTTAAACGAGGTGTCGGAGGAAAAACGGCCAAATGTCCTTTTAATATATCCCCTGAAAGGTTCAATTTCCCCTGAAAATTATCATGAGTTAATATTTATTTATTTAAATCATTTGAAATTACTTTTATGGGTAAAAAAAAGGAAAGAAGGTACATTGGAAAAAGTCAATAAAAATGTAAATGAAATTTGAATTTATAAAGAAAAATAATTAGATAAATTAAGAGCAATTGAATTGAATTAAAACTTATTGGCAATACAAAAATTAAGATTAAAGAACAGAACAACTCCAAAAGTTTGTACAATAAGATAAACAAACCCAAGTTAAATATTAAATGGGAACAGGTCAAAAAATTGAAAGTTATGCAATTCGCATTTATGTAGAAAAGTTAAAAAAAGCAAATTTTGACACGGTTTTCCCTTTTTCCATTAAGATATTGTGAAGAAGGTTTGGTAGAGTCTGTATCAACGATAATTTGGGCAGCTCCTCGGCTTACTTCTGATTGCATAGAACTTAAAACGGTAAGTTGTTTTAACATTTGTTTAGTTGATTATTTTTATATCTGTATATGGTAAGTGGTAAGGTCACAGAAAAACTGATTTGACTAATACCTAAGGCCTGGTGTATATTTCATATCTGGTTCAAAGTTTAGTAAGAGTGTAAGAGAGTACGATGTTGAAATATTAACTATGAAAATTTTGGCAGCCTTTCAGTTTTTCCGAGCTTAGAGCCCAGGAAAGAAATAATTTGCAAAAATGATTAGTTGTAGTTATTCTCTTTCTTATCTTCTAATTTATGCAGTATTTTTCAAAATTATTATTTTGCTTGTTAGGCATCTGGAAGATTTTAGCTTAGTTGAATTATATTAGCACAGAATATCAGCTCAAACTGTAAAAACAATGAGCTCTTGGGAATATTACAATTTCCTTGTGGAATTGCACCGGATAATATAACATCTGAGCACCCTAATGAACAAAATATGCATAAAGTATTAATATACCAAAGCTTATCCCTGTGCAATATTTTTCTTGGGAAAGTTTATAACAAAGTTATAACTAAAGTTTAGAACAAAATCCTGTACTAATATACATATTTTGTTATAAATTGTTTAAAAGAATGTATAGACAGAATATTTTTATTTTAATTAGGAATATTTTCAAGACCTGACATTGTTTTGCTATTACAACATGATAAATTTAATAAAAAACAATCAATTTAAAACTTATGAAACTCTTTAAGAAACGTTCTGGTATTAGAAGACTTCTTTCTCTGAATGGTCCTAAGTATATTTTATTTCCTCATGTAGGTATCTGAACAGCTCACACTGAAATATGGTAAAGAATTTGGTCAGCAAGCACGTTCAAATACAAACAACACTGTCAATGAGAGGGTATGTGATATAATTACTATTCAAACGCATAACACTGCCAATAAAACAGATTAAAAAGATGGTCGGTTTATTTTAAAATCATTTATAGTCTAAAAAATCCACGCACTGAAAAAATATTTTATTGTTGAAGAATTCTAATATTTTTTTCAGCCATGATTCAGGTCAATCTTTTACTACAATTTTCTAGTTTTTCTAGAAGAATTGAAATGGTGTTTCAAAGTCTTTTTAGACCTATTAAAAAATTATACTGGTATATATTTTCTTCTAATACCTGCGAACTGTCCAATTTCAACACTGGTATACTGGTTTGGGCAAAAATGGAGAAATGAATCCGGATGAATGGCAATATGTAAAGTCAAAATTTTGGGCACCATTATTTGGTTACTAATGTCAAAAAAGAAACCATTAAATTGACGTTAATTAAAAACAGTCATTTGAATGTAAAATCTGAAGACGCTGGTGACCAAAAATCCACAAAAGCCATGAGTGACTTGATAGAGGGTTGGCTAAAAGATGTAAAATAGAAAGCAAAAGCCAAGGGGTTTACTTCTTTTCTATCAATTAGTTTTTTTTTTTAATAAGTCACTTTTTGCAAGGCTTGAAGTCACTATTAGGCACAAAGCTATACAGGAGTTAAAACTCCAAACTTACCTCACCAAAGCGTTACTCATACACTAAGTACGCAATACCCGGATTTTAACCATAACTTTTGTGGTTATGAGTCTGATACTCTTCCGATTGAGCAACCCGGGTTTCAGATAAATAAGTGACTAAATTTTATGCTAATCTCACTAGTTTAGCAGTAATGTTTTTACCCTTCGATCTGGAACTTGAAGGTTGAATTAGATAAGCTTACTATACAAAAGATATTGATTTGAAAATTTAGGTATAAAAAGTTAGTAAAAAATTTTACTACTGTTCATCAATAAAAATGCTTTAATATACTTTGTATGAAGATTAACAGAAATTTCAGGTTAGCGGTGCTTCTTTTCTTCTAAAATTGAGCAAAATTTAACATATATCTCAATTTACCACTGAATGAAGTTTTTTTTTTTTTTTTGATTTTGAATAGATTTAAGTTGAGCAAAGAACACTCCTTTTATGAACCTTTTTCAAAAAAAAAAATGGTTGTCTGTTGCAGTAATTGTGTTTAAATTTTTTACTAATTGAAAATGTTTTTTTTTTTTTTTTTAACAATAAATATCTGATTCTGTTAAAGTAGAAATCAAGTGTTAATTCTTTAAGCTTTGTTGAACTTCAAATATGCCACTGGTAATTCTCATTTGTTCAAAATAGTGTCGATTGAAGCTTTTTTCTTGCTTGTTCAAAATAGCTTTGATCGCAGCTTTTTAGAAATTTTCCAAGAATGTTTCTAATTATTTCAATATGGTTTCTTATGTAATTATACTTTTATGATTTAGCTAATTCATAAATTGAGCCCTGATCCTCCACCAAAGATATTAGTTGAGCGTTATCTGATTGAAATTGCACGAAGTAATAATGTTGAATTTGAACCCGATCCAGAAGTTATGATGGTATGTAATATTTTCAATGTTTACCTATAGATCAATGATTCCTCGCTTCATTAAGGTTTGAAAATTAAACGTTTCTCGCAAATTATTTTGTGATGTAGTTTAGTAATAGTAATACGCAAAAACATTTTGAGGTAAAATTCCATCTTTTTATTTTTTTGAAAAAAATTGCTTTAGAAACTTTGAAATTTTGAAATTTACAAAATTTTCTTCATTACTGAAAAAAGTCTTGCAGCATGACGTTACTTATCAAAGAATTTCTTTTTTTAGGGAATTATGGGAAATCTTTCTTAAATGTTTTGCTAAATTTTTCTTTATGCGGCTCTTTGCCTTAATATAATATAGGCTTTTGAAAATTAGTTCAATCTTCCTTGTTTAATTCATTGTATCCTCTTTGCTTTCACTCTCCCTGTATACATTGATTTAAAAAATTATGTCTTTTTGACAACAATTATGAAAAATGATAGGAAAACTTTATTGAACTAATTACAGTTTGTAAATTTCTCACTCTGTCTGCTCTTCTGCCTACTTTTCTCTGAAACCATTTATTACTTTTTTATTGAAACCTGTCAAATTGAGTAAAAATTTACATTTTCAATATTTTTCAAGAAATTTTTTTCAAATTCTGCTGAAATTTTCTTTTTCGAAAGTGTTAATGTGTACCGAGCGAAGCCAACAGTCCTAATAATTTGCCCGTGTCTATCTGTCAGTCTGTGTTTGTGTTTTTTATTTGGGACAAAATTCAACACTTATAATTTTCTCAAAATTTGTTCATAATCTTTTTGAAATTTTATATGAAGACATGTTACTTCAACTTTGTTTAAATTTAAAAAATAAAGTTATTAAATATCTTGTGGGCCATATACCACCTGCAAAAAATTTTCATCTGGGTGCCTGAGTGTAATTTGTGATCCAAAAGCAACAATAATCAGTGACTTTTATCCATTGCTCTCCATTATCCTGAAATTTTAGATTATCCTTGGAAATATTGTTATAAATCATTCTTGTTAACCGTTTTGAAAATGATATAGAGCCTATGCCTTAGGACCCAAAACATGTTGCCATGCCTAAGAACAAGTTCCAAGACCCGAAACATGTTAGCATGCCTAGAAACATAACACAGGACCTGAAACATGTTGGCAGGCCTAAAAGCAAGTTCCAGGACGCGAAGCATGTTAGCATGCCTAAATACAAGTCCCATGACATAGAGCATGTTAGCAGATCTAAAAATAAACCCCATGACCCAAAACATGTTAGCATGCCTAAAAACAAATTCCAGCACCCGAAACATGACACAGGACCTGATACATGTTAGCAGGCCTAAAAAATGTGCCAAGACCCAAAACATGTTAGCATGCCTTAAAACAAGTTTCAGGACCCAAAACATTTTAGCAGCCTGAAAAATAGTCCTAGGATCCGAAACATTAACTTCATTAACTTAGTTCTGTGTGAGTTCATCTTTGAACCAGTACATTTTTATTGTTACCTAAATTCTGGATAAATTTTGTTCATTGTAAGATCATATAAAATGAAGTAAAATTGGCAACATTTTTTTGTGATTAACAAACAATCTTTCACAATTCTTCTTGTATTTATTCAAAGTTTTTTAATCTTATTCTAATTTTTTAGAGTGAAGGTATACCAAGTATTGATTCAAAAGAATTTGAAGCAATTGGTGGACCAGGTGGTCTAGGATTTAATCATTACAGTCCTCCGCCATCTGACAGTTTTGGACCTCCACCGCCTGGTGGTCCAGGATATGGAGGGGGCAGCTCGGGAAGTGGCGGAGGAGTTATCCCAGCTGGCACACCATACCCTCCTAATCCCGTAAGTTTAATTTTTGTTATGCTTAGATATGTTTTTCCTCCTTCAAAGGAAAACTTTTCATTGAAATAATTTTAATGATTTGGCCAGAAGCAAACCTTATTTAAGTGAAAACTAGAAGTTTCGTAGTTTTGAATCTTGCTATTTGGCATCGTGGCCAGAAGACTCCTACAAATTCATTCATTGGTATACTAGTTTTTGTGTTTGCTAGTCTGTGTTTTTGTTTGTTTGCTAGTTTGTGTGTTTGCCAGTTTGTGTGTTTGCTAGTCTGTGTGTTTGCTAGTTTGTGTGTTTGTTAGTTTGTGTGTTTGTTTGTTTGTGTGTCTGTTAGTTTGTGTGTCTGTTAGTTTGTCTTTTTGCTAGTTTGTTTGTTTGCTAGTTTGTGTGCTTGCTAGTTTGTGTGTTTGCTAGTTTGGGAAGAATTTTTCTGGTTTATTTGCATGAAGTTATGTAATGATATGTAGGGTGGTGTGCCATAGCCATATTTTTGAAAAAAATTATCATTTGGTAAAAAATGTTTCTAACATCTTCCCAATAGGCATTTCTGGAGAAATTTTCATTCTTAAATTATGCCCTATTATTATATCCCCACTCTGGATGTATCAATTTTTCAAAAATTCATACATTCAGAGTGCTTTACATTTTCTAATATTTTTTATACTGATTTATTACCGTAAAAGGAACACAGTAGTGGTGTTACTGATGACTGTTGGTGATGGACATGCCCAACGGTCCGAAATAGCCTAAAAACAAGACTTATATAAGTATATAAACATAACATTTATATTATATTAATATCAGATATTTTTTTAAATTGGCTTTGAGGACTTTTTAATCTTATCATTTAATTTTTTCAAAATTTTAAGCATCGATTTTCAACAATAATATCTTGTATAAAATTTATTCCTGATAATTTAGAGTCCTTAAGTTTGTTGTAATGTTATAAAATACTCATTCTGATAATTAGGGTATGCATAGCGATTTTAGGTAGGGCAGACATACAATGGTGAAGCATAATTTTTTTTTTCTTTTAAAAATTTATTTTGATTTTCCCCAAATCTTCAATTTTCATCAAAAGTGTGTTTAGATTAAAATCTCATGACAGAGCTATTCTCATGAGTATCTCATGATGATACTAATTGATCTTGAAGTTAATCTTGCAATCTTTCATTTAATTTTATGGTATATAATATAATATAATAATATTTATATA
>JAUZNK010064873.1:0-14560 GCA_035046665.1 Euphysa ruthae
ACTTTGTGAGTGGTTTGTCGATAACAAACTAAGTGTGCACTTTGGAGGAGAAAAAACCAAGTGTATCCTCTTTTCTTCTAAAAGGATAGCTAAAAAAGCAGATCCCTTGAATATAATTTACAGAGGCATATCCATTAAACAACATACCTCACTAAAATACCTAGGATGCTTATTAGATCAAACTCTGAGTGGAAAGGCAATGGGTCACTATGTTTTAAATAAAACTAATTCCAAACTTTGATTTTTGTATAGAAAACAATCTTTCTTAACACCAGCCTTAAAGCGTGCTCTGTGCCATGCTCTGCTGATTCAACCTCATTTTGACTATGCATGTTCTGCCTGGTATTTAGGCCTCAACCAATCACTTAAAATCGGTTTGAAAGGTGCAAAAAATAAATCTATACGATTTTGTTTAAATATGAAAGTCGCGCCCATATTGGTACTGAGCATTATAGAGCCATAAATTGGCTGCCTGTTGATATGAGGGCTTTCTAATGAAATAAATCACAAACTATAGCGTATTTAAACATAAGATTTAAACATAAGATCAAGGACTTTTTTAAAGTATGTATTTTTAATAAAGTAATCTTAATTTGTTTACCTGTGCATAGTTTTTGTCTATACACTCATAAAATTCTCTGTCATTCTTTTACCAATTGCACCCAATCTGCTTTTTAATGACTTGATTAGGATTTGTTCAATTAAAAGATCAGTCCAGATGCCAGACCGGCTGTTAATTGGCTGTCTGACTGTGTAGTTTCCCATAAAAAACTATTGGTAGACTTGTGGGTGATCATCATCTAGTTCATTAATAGATTGAAGATATAGTCGGCCAGTCTTAGCATAGTTGTTGTGACCTGTGCCAGCAAAAATATTTACCATAGATATTGTTGTTGAAGTATGTAATAGCCAAATATTCGATCTTTCGGCACGAATGAATTCCTGTGTAATAAAGACATAATGTACATAGTTTAACCAAAGAGCTACTGTGCGAGGATTTTCAGACAGATCCTCTGACTCATACACTTCATGTATCCATTTACAACTATTGAGACTTTAATCAATTCAGAAAGCTTCTAACAAAAGAGAGAGTATTGCACATGCATATAAGAGATGTCCACTGATGGCACGAGAACATGCTTTTACAGTAAATGTGTCCCAGAGGTAATACTTAGTTTACCATAATGAAAACGTTTTTAAAAAACATAATGAAAAAATCTTTTTAATTGACAATGATGATTTTTTCTTACATAATATATACGTAATAATATCAGTCGAAATTGTGCTCAATAAAATAGTTATATCCTTTTTTTTTCTTTTTATTTTTTAAATAGATCCATATATTACGAATTTGGGACACAGGACGAAGACAGATTTGCACCACCTAAATTCTACTATAAAATGTTCCCGAAATCAGATGGTGGTTTCACCGTAAATGCAATCATCAAGTGGACCCAAAACATATACCCTTCTACAACGGCCTTGTAGTTTGGCGTCTTAGACCACTGCGCTACTTACCCACTTATATCCTAAACGTGCAGTAAAAAGAATCAGTCATTACCTCGCCATAACATTCAGCAAGCCCTAGTTTAGACAATAAATTTTTCTTCCATTTTGAAGCAACAGCAAAAGGAACAGTCTGCAGCCACAGCTAACCCAAATTGAATTGGTAGAAGTGATCTTGGACGTGTTGCAGTAAAAATAGCTTAAGAGAGTAAAATTTGTTTTATTGGAGATTTAATTAGTTTTTTTTTACAAATATGTTTAGAAGGTGAGTTACACAATTATTTTCGGCAGACACAATTTTATCTACTGCAGCGTTAGTACTTAATTCTTGTTCGAAATTCTTAATAGTATCCTTTAGAATCTGTGCTGCAGTTGTTACCATACGTTTAGATTCAACAAACAAATCAGTTTTTTTCCTTTATACCATTTTTCAAACAAAATGTCTGCAACTCTTTCTAATAATATTATGTTACTTTTTCCTTCTCTCGTGACAAGCCTCATCGAATCACCATACTTTTCCTGCAGCTTACTTTGTGTCATTTTAAGTATCGCTTCAATATGGTAAATAACTCTGAAACAGTGTATAACTCAATATAATCTTCTAGTTGCTTACAAGCTTTGTCAAATAATTGTATTTTCCTAGTTTAAATTGGTCGACCTGATGTTTGGTCTTTAGGTAGCTTGATTCTCAAAACTTGTTCTGCATGCTACATGGTATTTTTCCTCAGCAGCTGTCAAGTCATTGACGATCCTTCAATAGTTTTTGTAAGTTTGTCAATTCGTTTTGGTTTATTCTTCACAAATTAGAGATCTCTTTAAACTCAATTTTCCATGAAAAAGTAAAATTCTTTTAAAATATCATAAGAGACAAATATCATAATATAAGAATTTTTTTTTTTTTTTTAATTATTTTTCCTATGACTTTATTAAACTTATATCTAGGTGTTTAAAAATGATTGACTATATCTTTAGCGAAAATATTTCTTTTCATCTTACCAGCAAATTTCCAGAGCAAAGTCTGGAAATAAATATTATTTAAAGCTATATAAAAATTCAAAGCAGCAATGTGGACATCCTAGTACTTTTTTTTTAATTACTCTCTCTGTTCCTCTCAGTTGTTGTTTGCTATTGCAACCATTTTTTTGTGTAAGACGTCTTAACTTCAATGACCACCCTTTCCCCACCCCAAAACATCTTAAATTCAATGGACCCCTCCCCCCTCTAACAAGGATCGTTTAAAATGTATGGTCCCTTAGTTGAAGATTTTTTGTAAACTAGCAAACGATTAATACAACCAGCATAAACACAATGCCCTGCAGAAAAGTTAAAAAAAGAAAAGCTGAGGAGAATATTATGGTCAATGCAGTGGATTTCAGTTTTACAAAGGAAAAACTGCAAAACTTGTCAACATCAATGTTAAGTGATAGTGTGTAACCTTCCAATGATTACACAATCATTCCAATATTTAGAGGGCCGTTCATATCTGGTGGATAGAGCCGAGTCTCAGTCACCACACTGCTGTAGCAGTAAATATGTGTATGGAAATAAATCACTGGTTAAACGATATATAATAATGCATTTATATTTCGACAACAAAAAATCTACCAACCACTTAAAATAATATATAAAAATGCGTGGCCAGTGAGAAAAAGAAAGCATGGAAATTTTTAGCAACAAAATCTACTAATTAAATCGTCGTAAAATACCAAACTACCTGAAAACAATGAAACAGAATATTACCTTTAATCGGTTAGGAAATGGCATCGAATTGACACCAAAAAACAGAAAACTGAATTCAAGAACAGTGAAATTAAATTGTGTAACAATACGGGTGATATAATATGTAAATAGTGATATAAAATTAAAAAAAAAAAAGTTTTAACTTAATTTACAAATATTAGCATCATGATCACTGAAATGGATACTTTTAATTATTGCAGCTTTATTGAACGCCAAGTCCTTTCTTAGATAAATTCGATATAAGATTTTACAATTTGTGTAGGTTCTGCTACAAGTTGGTCAAAATTACAAAATTACGATAATAAAACGTTTGTTCCAGTATAACACAAAAGTTATGAAATGACCAGCAAATTTTCTGTAAAATAGCAAAATCTTAAATTTCTTTTTAGAGAGCAATCTCTTGCTGATTGAAAAAACTCGATAACCCAGAGAACTATAAATATATTCAAAACTTAATGAATTTTTGTAACATACAACCATGCTTTTGAATGTATCATTTTCAAATAATGGTGAAATCAAATTAGTCATTCGTGTTTCTATTAACAATATTAAATCACAATCAGTTAAAATAAGGTCTTTTTCAATATTGTCAAAGTGATTTTTAAATGACCTTGTATTTAAGTGACAAAAAATTAAGCTGGATGGTGATCTCTCAAACCTTTTAATTGAAGCCATTATTTTATTTCTTCGCAATATATCATACTCAGATAGAGCCTTTTTATTTGGAGAGATGGACGTTTTATTTATATCCCATATAAACCAAAGAGAGATTCGATCTGACTTAAAGGTACCTAAAAGTTACCAGGATTAAAACCTTTTTGCTTCAACAGTTTAAAACTGATAAGACCTTTTGAAAACTATTGCCCCTGTACTTTAAGTATCGTTGCTGCATAACTAAGCATTAAAGGAAACTGAATCCTTTTAAAGACAATATTTGTACCCTGATAACTCCTAATAGAAATTTCACTTTCAATTTTTTTTATAGGAACACGACTATTTTGCTGTGTGTATATATCTGAAATCCGTAGCTTTAAGCCAACTTTTTCGTCATTAAAACGAATATAAACTAGAACTGGTTCTTAGTTAAGAAGCTAAACTGCAATAAGTCCCCAACAACAATTACTATTAAGCCTCCAAAATTTTCTGGAGTTCCAACTATTTCATTTAACCGTTAATGTGTTCTAAATTTGACTGATTGATCATAGATATTTCATCTATATTAACAGCCTGAATTTCAGAGAATTTATGTCTTAAATCCTCCATTTTTTTAAAACTTAACTGAGGTAACATTTTCCTTGAACATTTCGGATATATGTTTAAGCCACTGTAAAAAGTATTATACCGGTAGGATCTAAAAGAAGAACTTTTTCCCGCATAGGATTCTTAAAAGAAAATAATTTTGTAAAGCGATAAACAATAACCGAATTAAAAAAATTTTCCCAATCCCTGCATTTCCTGAAACAAATGATCTACAGCTGGATCAGTGAGAGTTTTTATCACAAGAAGAGAGCAAAATCCACTCAAAATAATTTCAAAAGTTCTTATCTAATCCTGACAAAAAAAATTGATCTTGTGAAGTTTCCAAAAGATGACTGGAAAAAATTATAAAAATTTGCATTTGCTCGACCGAAGTCGACTTCGGTCGCAAGATAGATAGATAGATAGATAGAGTTATCCAGCACGCAAGAAAAAGCTGACATGAAGATGTTTCCTTGTGCGTTGTATGCTGTTACATTGGGTATCGATGCAGTAAACGTTATTACTGTTGACTCTGACTTAGTTATACTGTCATTATATTATCAATAAGTAATTTCAACTATAACACTTCTTGGGTATGAAACAGTGACTAAAACAAAGATGTTTGATATGAATTCTAATAGTAGAGAAGAACTAGTAAAGGTAACTTTTTTAATAATTAAAAAGATCTTTTCGTTTCTAAGGATATCAACATAATATAAGGCCTTGTTTATCATATCAAGCATTCATAATAAATGACATAATTTAAGGAACGATCGAACTACTACAATAATACTACAAAGGCTATGAAAGGTTTAAAAAATTTAAATATATTTTTTCTTCATTCTCTTTCAGGAACTTTCTTCTTTGCATGCCTTTACGGGATGTGATTTTACTAGTTCAATACACATTGAGCTAGTAAAATATTATTGCCAAAGTGAAATGTTATAGAATTATCGAAGAAAATGATAGTTACCTTAAAGCTATTACTGATTACTACGCTTGGAGTTTACATAAGTTTTCAGCAAACAGACTACCAGATCTGAGGAAGCTGCCTCCTACTGAACATGCTTTATATTTGCATATCATACGTGCAAATTATCAATCATTTGAATGGAAAAGAGCGTTTTTATGAATATTCCAATTCTGTATGGAAAGGATGGATAATAGATGATGCAGCTTTAATTATTCAGTGGACGTTAAACTGACCAGCTCCTAACGAAATCTTGGAGTTCATATCATGCAACTGGAAAATATCAAAATGGTGCACCAAAGCTTGTTAATGCAAGTCAGTTTCATTAGGTTGTACTGACATGTGTAAATGTGTTGGATGACGAAATGGAAATGTCGTTGATGACAATTCTACAGATAAAAAATCAAATAGTGACAGTAGCAACTCATCTGAAAGTGAAATTGAAAATGATGACATATTTTAAAACAAAAGCATTAATCATTTCCAATTAAGTAAGCATTAATCTAATATCATGTCATATGAAGTGAATTTTGAATAAGAATTTTTTTTTCACTGCTTTCTAAGTATTTCTTTATTAAAACTCAAAATTTAACAATAAAAAATAACTTGATATTAGCATTAATCTAAGATCTTGTCATATGAAGAAAATTTTGAATAAAATCATTTTTTTTTACTGTTTCCAAAGTATTTCTTTACTATAAATCGATTTTTTTCAATGTTATAATATTTGGTCTTTAAAATATACATTTATTTGCCATAACTAATTTTTTTTATAAGATATAATAAAAGTATGGATGTAAGTTTCATGTAGAGTAAAATAGTCATTTTTACATCTGTTTTACGTTTTTATAACAGAAAAACCCTATTGGTTTGCTATTTTTTGACCAAATTTCGAATTCTGATCCTTAAAGTACATACCAAAAAATAAAATTTTTTTTGTATGAAAAGTGTATTCTGTCATGAGCTTACAGGACAAATTTTATAGTTATATCAATATCGTTTAAAGCAGTTATCACCATACTACTATGTTAAAAACGGTCTGTCAAACTGGTCTGGTCCTCAAAATACACATTTTTAAGAAATTTCAGACAGCCCAGCATATGAATTTTGAAACATCTATATCCAATTTCAACTGATATAGATGAGAATTTGTCCCTGACATTGTTTGGCATGACTCCCTGGCTCCTGGACTATGAGGAATCTAAACCTGTTAGATATGGTCTTTCAAACCATTTAAATAAAGGAGATAGAATAAGAAAGTTGACCAATGAAGAAGCACGTGAAATCAAAGAGCAGTATGTCAACGTTTGTGAAGATATAGAAAAAATATTACACCATATTGATCCTTGCAAAGCATTTATTTTGTTGTTTAACATGATGAACGAGCTATAAGATGACAAATTCATCACGGACACCTGCGCTCTGGGTAAACTATCTCCATTATGCTGAAATTTTGAAGCAATATATTTGTGGTGAGCAAACAGGTAATTGGGTTTTTCCTTAAGCAAAATACTTAATTTGTTTGCGACAACAGGCGCCATATCCATTCCGCTAAGAGTTTTAGGCTTCATCTGCATCAATTGTTACAACTAAACACTAAATTTTCTTGGGTCCATCAATGTTTCATAGGGAAAGGGTATATTAACATTTCGAAGAAGCCATTGATATTTGGCTTGCTTTTGTATAAGATCAATTCTGATGATGCTGAAGCTTTTATGTATTCGGTACAGAAAAAAACTTGATATTTTTGTTTCGAGTATACCAAAATCAAAAGAAATGATCAGGTGAGAACATTACCATTTTCGTAAACAGGCTTAAAGATTCAAAACGAGACAGTACATTTAGATCCTTCAGTACTTTTTGGTCCTTTAACAGTATTTGTGCAACGTGATGATGATATTCCAAGTCAGTTCTATTACGAATTTACTCCGGAACCAACATCTCATTTTAAGAGTGGTTTAACGCGGAAACCAGTTAAGAGAAGTATGACGTAACACAATCATAAATGACGTAATATCAACAGTTCACATATAAAAATTTTATGTATTAGATGGTAGTGCTCTTCTTTACAAAGTACAATGGATTCCAAATTGCACTTACGATTAGCTTGCTAAACATGATGCAATCTTCATAGCAAGTATATAAAAAAAGTACAAGTACACATGTGTTGTGTTTGATGGTTACAAAGACCCACTAACTACAAAAACACACGTGCACATTCGAAGATCAGGGAAGTCGACATAAAATGTTAACATAACTGATCTCTCAAATAGATTTCGTACTAATAACATAGAGTCAGGACAAAGTGTGGGAGATGCAGATGTCTTGATTGTAGAAAAAGCCATCACTACCGCAACAGAATACAAGGATGTTACTTTAGCTGTCGATGATACAGATATTCTTGTGCTGCTAATATATCATTGGAAGCCTACAATAAATGACACCTTGTTTTATTCAGAAAGGAACATCTAAAGAAAGAGGAAAACTGTTCGATATTCAATCAAGTCTTGGTAAAAGATCAACTTGTGAGGGGATGTATCTTGTTTGCACACGCTTAAGCTGGATGTGATACAACTTCAGCTATATATCACAAAGGTTTGTAATTTAATATAAAGTTTTGTTTAATAATTATGATATAACCATATAATCTTAACGGGGCTACAGTTTGTTACAACAGTTTATCCTACATGGAAGTTTAATTGCAGCAGAATACCATAGATGATGTATGATAAATCTTTTAGAAATATAACAAAAATATTTTCTAAATTTTTAGATAAAACCAAAATTTAGCAACAAGTTACCAAAGCAAAAATTTCCAAATAATGACATACAAATAAGGGGAACTGCAGTCTACTCATGAAACTATTTGAGCATCAGGAATTAATGTTTTATCGAAAGGTTAGATTATCTTTAATTTAGGCAAATATGAACTTAAGGGAAAATTTACTTGTAAAATGTATTACAAGTCTTTGTTCTTAAATTTTATTTGTGTTATTTATTGTTATTATATGTCCAGCTAAAATGGCAAGGTGATCGTTACAAATATGCTAATGGTTGTCTGGCCGGCCGAGCAGTTAAGACATTGGTTTCGATCAAGGAGGTGCGGTTGGAATTCGAGCTTCTTTCTATCAAAAATTCGAACAACCTTTTGAACCCATTTAAACCCAAATTCTTCAAATTGAAATGCTACAACTCACATTGCTCAAACGCACAGACAGTAAAAAAACTAGAAGTCAATCAGTAAAATAATTTCGATTTCGTTTGTTTGAGCCTCAGTGTTCTTTACTGATTTTTATACTTCCCTTGTTTATGTATTTTCTTTAGTACACTGGCATGAAAATTATAATCAGCTTTTAATCTCGTTTTGAATTATTTTACGTGGGTTCATGATTTATGTGGAGAGACGTGCAATAAACATAACGGACATTATTAGCGTAATAGAATGACGGGCTAGTATGTTGTAGTGATAGGTTTCCATAGTGTTCAGTCATAAGTTATCGGTCCTACAAAACGTTTTGCTAGCAGGGAAACTTCCTATGAGTTATGCATAATATCGTTTAAGAAAACAGTGTTAGGTCAGCATATTTGAGGTTCTTTAAACCGCGTACCCTAACAATTTAATAATAATAATATTATTAATAGTAATTTGTTTACCAAATTCAATGCTACAACCGAAATTTATATTACTAATTTTATAAATATTGCTGAAAAAAAAAATGATTTTAATATATATATATAAAAAAAAAAGACGGTTGAATTTAATGGAGTCAATAATACAAAAAGTTTTACCAAAGGAGTGACACCATAGTTAATAGTTCTTGGCAAAAATCTATAAAGTTCATACAGAGAATGTTAGTAAAAAAAATCTGATAAAGGAAATAAGAAAGAAATTAGAGATT
Source organism: Euphysa ruthae (assembly GCA_035046665.1). Taxonomy (NCBI): domain Eukaryota; kingdom Metazoa; phylum Cnidaria; class Hydrozoa; order Anthoathecata; family Corymorphidae; genus Euphysa; species Euphysa ruthae. Next base: position 9,355 of record JAUZNK010064873.1, read on the forward strand.
TTAATGACAATCTTTTTGAGTTGATACCGTTTTAAATGGAGAAAAGAGGATGATAGAGGTAAAATTAGTAAGTTCTCAAACTGATTTATAAAAGAGATTTATTCCAATCACATATGCTTTGATAAATGATAGATTACTTACCCTACTTTTGTGTTTTATGAGATGTAAGTTCTTGTTAGGTGGTTATGCATTGTTCGAGTTTCAGTAAAGAAATTCGAAATTGAAGATGGTAGCTTATTTTTAATAGCATCGAAGACGAAAAGAAGATTTGCTATTTTGACCGTGGATAAAAAAACAGGGATTTTTAGGTCATTAAATGGTTCAGAGGTATCTGATCAAAATGGTTGAAAGTTTATAATGCGAATGGATTGGTGTTGAGTTGATAGTATTTTATTGATATGATTATTTTCTTTTTGCAGCCAGTCTGGCTGACAGCAGTAATTTAGATCAGAAGAGAATATAGGATATATATTTTTTAGAGTAGATTTAGTTACAAAGTTATTTTAGTAGCATACTATTAGATCTATTTTAATTTTAATTCGTCTATTTGAGGCTGCCATGATAGATTACAATCATGGCTTACTAAATTACAGGCCTTCCAAACGCGCATACTGGAGGCAAAACTGGAGGTTTTGAAAAATTATTATTTTCGGAACGCTGGACTCGTTTTCTAAAAACTTTTATCTAAAACTTTCCGTATTAAGTTACGCGAGTGTGCTCAGTCCAAAAAAATAAACTAGCGTCTAGTAATAAAATCAAAAAGTAATTTTTGGTGCTATATAATTGCTTCTTTTTTTTTTTTTAATGGAAAAAAATTTATATATATAAAAGCTGAAATTATATATAATAAATAAATATCTCTAGTACTCTGACAAAAAATATCGGTTATAGTTACCAAGCTTATAAACTAAATAGGGAAGAGATAAATTATTTCAAATTTCTATGTGTTTTCAGGAAGAAACTTTTTTGAAAAGAAAATTTTTTTTTACCATAAACCCTGATGCAAAATAAAATAACAGAGTATAAAACCTAAATATACTAACAAACCATAATTTAGGCTTTTTAGGGTCAGATCTTTGGACGCTACTATGTTTATTTTTGCCTTAAAAATGCGCGTTAGTTTTATAGTATATAAATGCTTCAGTTTTCAAACCTATTTAAGGAATTTTTTCACGAAAGTTCATCATTTTTAGTGGAATGTATTGATCTAACCGTGTAGCCATTTTGGAGCAAAGCAAAGATTGGCATCAAAGTTGCTATTAATTATCACATCATCCTAGTAAATTTCTAGAAAATCAGAGATGAAACTATTCTTATCATAGTTGTAGGTATTTCTGCGAAAAATGTTATGTTTGCGTGAAACGAATGTTTTTTTAAAATAGGGACAAATACAAAATTGAGGTAAGTGATCTGAGACCTATCAATGAATTACCAGACACGATTCAAATACTTATAAAATTAGAATAATTGAATCCTGTTTGGTAACTTAACTTCATGATAGTGATATTGATAGTTGTTATATTTGACGTGGGGAACCAGCAAATTTTCGAGACAATATTTCCAGATGGGCCCACATGGCGTGTCTTGGAGTACTTAGAACGCCCATTTGTGTCTACGAAAATCGCTCAACCAAAAACCCATTTTCAGATCACTTACCTCAATTTTTAATTTGCCCCAAGTTTTAACCTGAGTTTTATGTTCTTGTAGTTTTCTTGCTTTTGTGTAAGTTTTTGTATGAAGCTTGTGATACAAAAACGGTAACTTATTGAAGTAGAGAAAATTTTTCTATTTTCATTGTTTTTGATTAACAAAAACAAGACATAATCACTTCCTTACTCAAAATATTCAAAATCTAAAACAAGAATTAAAAGATACCCAGCAGACTCTAAATATCGCTTATGAACTTTTAGCAAATAATAAAACTCAACTCAAAGAGATGAAAATTGAACTCAACCAACTAAAAAACTCGTCACTCAACCTAAAAAACGAAGTAATAACACTAAAAGACCAAAACACAAATAAAATAAAAGAAATCGAAAAATTAAAAAACATAAACAAAGACACGAAAATCGAACTTTAGGACAAAGTGAATCATAGCCTACGAAAAGCATTAATTTTTAAAGGAATCAAAAGAAATAATACTAAACACTGGACTGAAACCAGAAATAAACTAAATGCGATAATAGACCATTATGTTCACATGATAACGAAGTGCTCAGTTGTTGATTACTGAATAAAATAGGTATCAAAACAATAATAATATTACAAAAATAAATATATCAACATACTCTAACCGAGGCTAAAAAAAGTAGTGCACTATTTTATATTAATTCTAAGCTTAACTATAAGCTAATTGCAGACCTAAATATCTATAAACCTAAAGAGCTAGAACCAATACTTCTAAAACTAACCTTATTATAGGTTACGGGTATATCATCCAAGTAAGAGCACTAAAGACTTCAATAATGATTATCTAGAATCGCTACTCGAAAAAATAAACTTTGAAAAGAAAAACATGCTAATAATGGGGGTCTTTAACATCAACTTGCTTCAAAATGGGGAATCTTCAGGTGTTTCTGATTTTATCGAGTTTGTAACCTGCAATTCATTGCTTCCTTTTATTTCTCAACCTACTCGAATTACTTCACACTCGAAGACTCTCATAGACAATATTCTACTAAATTTTTATTCTTCTGATATAATTTTTGGGAATCTGACCATTTCCATTTCAGACCACTTGGCTCAATTTGTTATACTCCCGTGTAACCCAAGAAAGGAAAACGAAATAAAATCAGTATCAAGGCGTTGTTTTAAAATTTTCGAAAAAGAATTTATACAAGATTTATGTAATATTAAATGGGAGGGACATATTGATAGTTCTAGTGATGTCAATGATTCTATGAGGACCTTACTATCTCTTTTTGAAAGTTTTTTTGATAAACATGTACTTTTCAAGTTTTTGACCAAGAGACAAATGAAATCTCTTGATAAACCATGGATAATAAAAGGGGTTTTTAACCTGTATTTCTACTACAAATAAACTTCATAAAAAGTACTTGAAATCTACAAATGCTATCACAAAGAACGAGCTCTTCTTGAAATTTAAAAGCTACAGAAATTCCGTTGCAAATCTTATGAAGCTAAGTAAAAAACATCACTATGCCTCCTTTTTAGCGATAAACTAAATAATCTTCAGAATACCTGGAATAATATTAAATCAAGCTGTCTGCATGTAAACAAATATATACTGATCGACGACTCTAAAATTGCCAAGTCTTTCAACGAATATCTTGCCATTATAGTTGAAAAACAATCACAGAAAAGAGTACCCAGTAGGAAAAGATTCACTGATTTTCTCATAAACCAGAATAACAAATCATTTTTTATACAGGCTGTCCTTGATGAAGATGTGTCTAACTATATTAGATCTATGAAACATTGAATAGTCTTCCAACATCATCATTGAAAGTAGTACAAGATGTAATCTTAAAACTTCTTTGTCTAGTTATATACAATTCTTTCAAACATGGTGAAATTCCTAATTTCTTTAAAATTTCCAAAGACATACCAGTCTATAAATATGGGTCCAAGCTAGATCGCTCAAACTATCGCCCAATATCTTTATTATCAAACACAAATAAAATATTTGAAAAGCTCATGGACACTAGGATCAATAGCTTTTTAGATAAATTTAAACGCTTAAATAGATATCAATTTGGTTTTAGAAACAAACACTTTACTACACATACTCTTATTATTTTTACTGCAGCCATAGGCAAAGCTCTTATTGAAAAGTCTTTCACCTGTGGTGCTTTCGTAAACCTTCAGAAAGCTTTCAATACTGTAAATCATTAAACTATCATGGAATCAGAGGTAATACCCTCAATTGTTTTATTTTTATCTTATTGGACAGCTCAAAGTTCGTGTCCATTAATAAAAATTCTCTACAACTAAAATAATGAATTGCGGTGTCCCATAAGGATTTTATTCTTGGACTGCTGCTTTTTCTAATCCACATGAATGATTTTAATGAATGTATTCTCCATTCGACTGTGTGCCATTTTTTTGATGACACTAACCTCCTCTTAGTTAGTAATTTGTTAAAAAACTCAACAAACACAGTAATCATGATTTTACTAATCATTTTCAATGGCTTCGAGCAAACAAAATTTCCCTGAATACTGAACTCGTTATTTTTAAACCCAAAAGGACCAACATGACCAAAAATTTTAATTTCAGAATAAGTGGATAAAAATATTACCAGTTAAAAGTATCCTGGTATTAAAATTGATGGGATTTATGTTTTATCCAACACATGTGAGATCATGCCTTAAAACTAAGCAGGTCCAATGGTATGCTAGCCAAAGTTAGACACTATGTTAATTTTGAAACACTCTTAAGTATCTATCATGCTATTTTTGGCTCTCACTTAATATATGGTTGCCAGATTTGGGGAAAATGTAGAAACCAAGCGCTGGGAAGAATAATCGCACTTCAAAATAAAGCACTGAAAATGATTCACTTTCCAAACAGGAGGACTAAGAGTACCATTCTATAATATCTATCAAATATTCTTCGTATAAACGACCTAGTGTCCTATTCGAATAACCTGCTTGTCTGTGATCAACAGAATTCCAGAGTCCCCACAGTGTTTGGTGACTACTTATCCACACGAAAGGGGTGTCGTTACAACCAAAGGTCTATTGCAAATCATAAGCCTACTTTACCATTTAAAAGTGCTGTTACATACGTTTCCGACTCTTTAATATATCATTGCATCTTAACATGGAATAACTTACCCATTGGTCTTAGGATTGAACCTGATTACCTCCGATCTAAAAAAACTTTTCTCTAAGGCTCTTTTTAGTTTATTGATTAATAAATATTCAAAAAAGTGCTTATCAGAAAACCTGACTATTGAACTTTTGTGATAGTCCTGAAGTTGTAAATAATTCATTTTTGTTGCATTTTCGCATTGTTTGACATTTTTGTATTTTATATGGTTAAGGTGGTACAGCCCCTTCAGAAAAAAATTCTTAAATATCCATTATCGTTAATTTTTTTTTGCATAATTAATTATCATATAATAAAACTAGTTCAAAAAATTTATTTTCAAGAAAAAAAAATTCAAAATGGCGGCCATGGCAACGGATTTTACATAAAAAAATGAGAAAATTCTGAAATTTCACAAATTTCTAGCAGAAAT
>JAUZNK010064884.1:0-14560 GCA_035046665.1 Euphysa ruthae
ATATATATACACATAATTTTGTGAAAATGTAACACACAAAACACATTAACCATGAGCAGCTACATGGCAACAATAATAATAATGAGATTGATTAAATAAGGCCTAGCTATATGTAAATAAATTTCCAAGGATTAAGCTATTAGCCTAGCTATTGCTTAAACTATAATGTATAAGCAAAAAAAAATTTTAAATAAAGATATATTAAGCAGGCTAGCTAAAAAGTATAGTCTTAGAATATATAATAAGTAAATCCTAGCCAGGTTACCTGTCATTTATTCGCTTCCATTTTATTCCATCTTATTTCAGAATATGTTTACATATGTTGAAAAAAAGAGGTTAGATAGCTATTTACTTTAGATCCAAATAATAGGAATCTTTGAACATACCTTTTGATTCGACTTTAATCAAAAGGTATGTTCAAAGATCCCAACGACTGATAGCAAATCAAAATCAGATCTTTAATCAAAATTTCGCAGAGCACGTTTTAATTTTTGAAAAAGGGAAGAAAACAAACTTTGGGACATGTAAATGTGCAAATAAATTTGAAAAATAAAATAACGGTAAAAATTTATTGAAGAAATATTTTCTTCCATAAAATTTTTTTAGGAATATTTTCTTTGTTTAAACAAATATTTTTTAAGAAAATTTTTCAAAGATTTTTGTTTCTTGCTGCGCAGAAAAGATAAAAAAATATTTTATTCAAATAACGTCATCGAAAATATAGGTAGAGTTAAAGATCTTTGGAAATCTTTGAAAGATATTAGAGCTACGAAATAAAAAAAATACTTCTTGCCATTTTTACCGAAAAGATGGTTTATGCGTTTTTCAAAAATGTAAAATTATTTAGTTAAAACTTTATTTTTAGAGCATAAAATTAAAGTAAATTAAAAAAATAAAGTTCAAATCAACAAAAAAACTTTTCGATGACGATTTTATGAAATTAAGGTGTCTTGCAGATATCGATCTTGTGTCTTCTTTTGTTTTTGCTCTACAGTGACGACTTGAAACAAGCAACAAAGAGGAAAATACTTCTCTACGTAGATGAATCTAGTTTAATCTTTCAGCCTAATATTATAAAGGAAACGACTTGAACAGAAATATTTATTTGTGAGTGGCTTCTTGATAACAAATTAAGCTTGCACTTCTGACATAAGCAGAGAGAGTATATTGTTGCATATTATTTTTTAGATAAAACACCAGCTTTAAACCGCTTTCACTGCCATCTTTTGTTTTTTTACTTGCTTGAGAACATAAAGTTATATTTCTTTTTGTTTTTTGTATATTTTCATATTTTTCATAGCAGAAATAGCTAAATAACCCCTCTATCAAAAGCAGCCTAACTTATAGGTTGTTTTAGAAGCAGCAGAGAATGTTAGTCTAATTAAAATTTATTTGATTTCAGTTTGTCCGAAATATTCAGGAAATAAGATGATGCAAATTAACTGAACCAATTTTACCTAAATTAACCACTAAAATAGAAATAATTATGCTTACAGTCTGACTACAGCAACAATTTTTAAGTAATAACATATGGTAAAATTCTTACGTCTTATTTTCCATCACAACCAATTACTCACAGTTAAAGAGTTTCTCTTATACGCCTAAATTTTAGATGTTAGAAACTCTTAAGGAATTTTTCATTTCAAATTTTAAAAACTTGGTTATTGATGTTTGATGTTATCGTCACATTATATCGTTTAATTTAGAGGTTTGTTGTCGATATGTTTTTCCGACAGAAATGGATTGACTACCGATTGAAGCACGAATTACCCTGTGTCTTAACACCATATCTTGGAGTTGATCACCCTTCTGACTATATCTGGACGCCAGATACTTTTTTTTATAACGAAATTGACAGTTTTCTTCATAAAGAGCCGATTGCAAGCCATAAGCTGGATATTTATCCTAATGGGACAATACACTGGGGCGTGAGGTAAGAAAATTTTAATACTATCCATACCGTTTTTGACATGTCAATCTCAAAAAGCAATTGCAATTATAAAGTATTTATACCAATACTTCTAGAACTTACTTTTGATGCATAAACTATTTAGTAAACTATTTTTCGTACATATCAGGCAATTGACAAACCGATGTTTAGCTACTTTAGTGGTAAGTCGTACAAAATACACTGGCTTGTATTTTTCCGACTTTCGTTTGGAGACATCATTCTATTCCTTTACTCGTGGTGCTACGAAATGACTTCTAATATGTTTTTTAAACGGCAGTTGCTTATGAAGAAAAATATAGTTGTTGATTGGAATAACTTTTTACACGAAATTTGTGCTCTGCACTTGCTCCAGAATCCATTTGCCATTGGTAGACTAAATTTCGTGGTGGATATACAATAGAGTTTGGTCATTCAAAAAAAAAATTACCAAGGAAGAGTTTTTTCTAACCAGTGTTGTATTTGGAGGTATCTGTGGAGAAAAAAGAGATTGTTTTATGTCAACTATTCCTGACAGAACAGCACCGACATTAAAGCCTATATTTTACCAGGTACAATAGTGAACAGTCATGTGTGATTTTTGGAGAGCCATATGCTATCTTAATGAATGCTAAAAAATATAACTACCAAACAGTAAATCATTCCATAAAGTGTGTCAATACTGTAACTGTTGCCAATACTCAACATGTTGAGAACAGTTGGAAATGGGTAGAAAAGCGTAACAGGAACGAAAATAACTCATAGATAAATGCTTGACTCTTACCTTGGTTAATGGATGTGGCGAGAGAGACGTAGAAATTTGAATTTGTTGGAAATAACCTTTCAAGGTACCGCCACATTTTGGTCACGTGTACAATTGCTTGCTTTCAATTTTATTTTTATATCTTAAAGTTTGTTTATATTTTAGTTCTTTTTACATAAAAAATAAAAGGGTCTAAAAACCAAAAAAGAGGAATGTGCTGCTTTAACTTTTGAAGCAGATGTTATATATCATTTAAGAGAACTAATTTCTCAAGATAATATGTTCAAACACTTTGTGATCTGGATCTTGAAAGTCTTCAGAATGCCACAGATCTATGTAATGTAAGTTTACTATATGAATAGTGCGAAATAAAAAGTATTTAGAAAAATTTTCAAAGTGGCATTGACTTGTTGGCATTGAATTGTTGGTAACAACAATTGTACATGTATAAGGAGTTTTCGGTGAAAACTAATGCTTTGACTTTTTTATTTCGCTGTTGAAAAAAGGCGAATTAACTTACTCTACTTCCATATTTACTCTGGCTGCACTAGGCTGAAATTTTTTAGTTCGTTCGTGTGGGCTTTGTTTTCATTATTAAAATAAATATTTCACAAATTTAAATTCCTGTCTAAAGTTTTTACATAAATCGTTGTAAATTAAACTTAAATTCTTTACTATTAGCTTAGTTTCTTAACTCACTTCTCAAACCCCTAAATCGCAGTTCAATATCTGGCTTGGCACATTGTATTTTAACTTGTAGCTTAAACTTATATCATTTTTTTAACTCTCTAGCTTCGTAACTTGCATTTATGATATAGCAACATAACCGATAATTTAATTTCTATCTTTCACATATTATTCGTTTTTCATCTTTTAAATTCGTACTTTCTCATTTAGAAGTGAAGTTCATGCTTAGATTTATAATTCAACCCATAAAATATTTATTAGCAACTTGGAATTTTGCGTTAGTTAGGAATTCAATTTTAATTTTATTATAAACTTTATCGAATACCTAATAATTTAATAAATCAAGATTTTAAGCATCGAGTAAAGGCTTTAAGGAACGTTTTGGAAATATTAACCACTGGTCAGGAATAAATCCATAAAAAATAATCAATAAATCAGATATTGATAACTTATGACCTCAAAGGCACTGGTCAGGTATTCAATTCAGGAATTAGCGGCTTAAGCCCATTAGGTTTCGCTACGAGCTAAAATGCTAATCTATAAGAATCAAAATTATAATTTTAAAATCTGCGACAAGAGATTATTATAATAGAATAACTAAAACTTAAACACTAGTTCTGATTTTGTTGTTTTTCGTGTAATTGTTTTTCGTGTAATTGTTAATAAACAGTGAAGTACCATATAGACATGCAATATTTTTTTTTTCTTTTCCTTTTGGGTAGGTATTCAACTGTTGTATGTTTAGATATATAGTTTTGCTTAATTTCAGAATCACTCTAACAACAAGATGTAACTTTCAATTTCATGATTATCCTATAGACATTCAAGATTGCGAAATACGTCTTGGTAGCTGTAAGTTTTTACATGACGGTAAATAGAACTCCTGGTTTCACCTGCGTTGTGTTAAATACTTTACGGAAGCAGTAAAAGTAACAAAATTTTTAGTTCAATTAATTTGCAAGTGAGGAACATTACTAATATGAAGGCATAGCTAATCGTGTCATACCCTTAGCCTATTTCAGTGGATGCAGGATAACACTAAAACTGTACCTTAAACCCATTATATTCTTGAAATAGCTTTGCAGCGTTGGTCGCACCAGGAACGCTATTTACCTTCCTCCCTAGTTCTTTTATATTTTTTTAACTCGTCTAATATTTTTGGCAAGAAAGCAAGGAAGTGAAATGCTATCTGGTTACATAGCCGTGAAGAACATTTTTTAAAAATGGTTTCAAACTATTGACGATTTGCACATCAACAAACTTTGTAGATATGTTTGCAATAAATTTATGCGTTTTTTTTTTTTTTGCTGCATGTCTTGGGAAGTTATAAATATTTTTGAGAAGTTATAAATATTTAAGTCTTTCCGATTTTTCTGGAAGTTTTAAAGAAATGTTTTCAGAATTGACTACATTTTAATAAATATAAATTTATTTACAAATTTTAATCAAAAAAGTTTTTTGTTTATTATTGTGCCACTCTCTAGAGAATTATCAGAAACCTCAAAATTTAAAATGATGTTCATATTGTCTAAATAATATATTATAATATATAATATATAATAATATATAAAATACATTGTATTTTGACTTCAAACTATTAAAAAACAAAAAATTTTATAGAAGAGTATGTGTGCACAGCAATTTAAATCGTGAAGTAAGTAAAGTTTGAATATATTCTATGAAATTTCGATTCAAAAGACCTTTTTTGGGACTTAGAATCGTGATAGATATAATGAACTAATTTGCTTAGAATAGAACAAACTGACCACCGATTTTGCACATTAGAATTGATGAATTCGGCAACATTTGTACTACATGCTGACGTTAGCAATTTCAATCAACAATGTTAATATTATTGTTATAGAAACTGCTAAATTTTGTATCAAACTTAAAAAATAGCAGAATAAATGAATAAACAAGCTGTAATAAAAATTTTTATTTTTAATATTTAATCAAGATAATGGAGTTACTTAAAAGTTTTCTCATATAAAAACAATCTTTAATTTCTTCTGTTAACTTACATATCATATCACGTGATCATGACGTCACGATTACATTATTTTCTTACGTATGTATCATTACCTATGATTATCTTATACCTTGTTACATAACTAAAAACATTTTAAATTGTTTGGTTTTTTGTACTTTTGACATATATTGTGGCATCCACCTTTGAATTCCTTTGAATAATAAATTCTATTTAGTCCGTGATCTATAAATATTCTAATAAATTCTAGTCCGTGATCTATAAATATTTTTACAAAATCAGTTTTTATTTTTTCTTATCATAAATCACCTTTGTTTTTGAAAGCTGCCAAACTATCTCCTCAATTAAAAAATTTAGTAAATCAAAATATTTAACAATACAATACATATTCGGTGGTAGATCTTGAGGATGTGTCGACTTTATTACCCACGTAATAAGATATAACATGCTGTGATGAATGAAATTTTATTTAAAATGACGTAGAGCGATATAAATCTAAAGTCATCTCAAAAAGAGAGGACATCAGAATATGTCTTAATACTGATCACCAATTTCAGGGTATTCCTTCAATCTAACTTCCGATTTATTTTGTGATAAGACCTGGAGAAAATATTTGTTTGAGGCTTCAGCATTTTAATAAGCAGTTTCCAGGAAAAGTAAGAAATTAAGTTTTACTCATAAAATATTTTTATGCATAAGTGTCGAACTTCTAACATTGCTTGTATGATTACACTTGGAAAGTTGGTTGCGTCATGGTACAAAAAAATTGGTTGCATCAAGGTACTGAGAAAATTGAATCTTTCTTAGTACTGAGAAAATTGGTTGTATCTTGGTACTGGCAAAATCGGTTGTATCATGGTACCAGGAAAATTGGTTGTATCATGGTACTGGGAAAATTGTTTGCACCATGTTACTAGGAAAATCAGTTGAATCATGGTACTGCGTAAAGGAATTTCTGTTAATTGATTCAGTTGAATAAAATTTTCTGTTTAGATAGCTACACCAAATCACACTTACAATATGCCTGGGAAGACCTTCATTACTTTAGAGTTTTTATAGATGACATGCCCAGTCATTTTCTAACCGTAAAGGATGGAGAATCAGAGAGAAAAGGTGGGTAATTATTTTACATCTTAAATTTGGCATTATTTTTGCCTAGAAATGTGAATGTATTCTTCTCTGTATATTTACCGAAAAAAAGTGAATGTATTCTTCTCTATATAGTTACCAAAGAAATGTGAATGTGTTTTCGTGCTTATATTTGGCCAGTAAAAGAGAAGTTACTTTTCATTATTGAAAGTGATGAAAACTTCTTATAACTATGCAAGCCATTTAGAAGAGCATTCGAATCTCAGTCAATACCAATATACTAATTGAATTTGCAAAACAGAGCCATGCTATAGTAGTGGGTATCGCTACTTTTATGCTAAATTTATTTTGAAACGATAAGAAAACCTAAGAAAATTTTTGTATTTTTGTACTTGACTATCATCAAGTCAGGTCAAAGAAAGAACTTATTCTTTTCTTTTATAAGATACCAACGTAGACTGTTATATCCATGGTTAACATCAGGCATTTTGGTAGATATAGCCAATAAAAATCATTTGTTTCACCTATAAATACAGCAAAATACAGTTGCTTGAAATTAAAAATTCCTTTCAGCAATGTTACCGTCGTAGCAGTCCAATATCAAATGTGGCTAAACAAAAGGCAGCTGCAGTCATGCAAAAGAAGAAAACAAATACCTGTTCTCACAGGCTGATACAGTGGTGAGACAAAAATTGTTAGCTGTGATGCAGGAGAAATAGGTTAATATCAAATGCTGCTAATTTCGATGCTATTTATTTGACCATAAATCACGATGCTAAATACCACCCAATAGTTTAGGACTTCTTGTTAATCTCAACATAAAAACGTATCTCTGGCTCACCTTCTCTCCTGCAAACAACAAAATGTTGACATATAAACACATTACTCATGAAATGGCACTGTTATTTATTTAACGTCTGTACTAGATTTTTATTAGGAATTATACTTCAAAGTATTGAATTTCGAAATAAGAAGCCTTCCAAACATATATTATATGATTATAGTATTAGCCATAATTTAGATTTAATAAGTGTACTTGATTTTCAACCTTAAGACCGGACTTCTAATATTTAGATGTTTAATGTTCAACGCTATATTAGTGTGTACTAACACTGTGTTTGCTTTCGATAGATATTTTTAATGCAAATTATATGACTGATAGCCATTATCGAAAACTGTTGTCCAATTAAAATTCATTTTTAACATGTATTTTCAAATTTTCAAAGTTGTATTACTAAAAAATATAAAGTAAAAGGAGTTTGAAATGATTTACGGATAAATGTCACCAAGAAAACTGCCACCTCTCCCAACCCCAATTCCCCAAGAAAATTTCACCCTAAAAACTATCCCGAATGAAAATTTCCCACATGAATATTACAATCACAAATACCATAGGGAAGTCTAATTGTAATGATTTTCTAACAATCTTTGCAAGACTATAATATTGTAGTTTAAAAACATGTGATTAACATAATTTAACATAATTAACATAATTAACTTATAATCCCCAAAACACAACCTGCTATTTTTATTTTTTAATTTAGACATCGTATACTAGAATATTCAACTAATTAAGAAATAATAGTTGGAACAAACCTGGTCAGTCAACCATGAAAATACAACTGAGATATTAATATAATGGAAAAAGAAAGAGCTTTCTAAACAATATGCAAAATAGCGAGGTAAATTTTCTTCCTTAAAACAATGGAAGTAAAAAAAGCTGAAACTAAAAAAGATGAGAAAAAGTCAATATTTTTAAAAGTTGATATTTTACATAATATTTTTAATACTTCCGGTTCGACGGAACATTTTCCAAATTTTAATTGAAAAAGCTGGAACCACCCAAAAAGGTTATATAAAGTATTGTCAAGTTATTTTAATTACTGTAGTAGCAAAAATAGATGATTGTTTCCTGACTAAATTTGCTAAATTTTTGTTAAAAGAATTGTCGGATCGATTTAGACTTGATAGAAATAAAAATGCAGGAGGTATTCTAGTTTACATATGAAATGATATTCCAAAGAGACTTTTAAAAAATGTTCTTTCAACGATGAAATTGAAGGAATTTTTGTTGAGATTAATTAGCGATAATAAAAAACGGTTGCTCTTTGGTAAATATCATCCACCAAATCAAAGAATATTATTTTAATAACGTTTGTCATATTTTTGGATATTTATGGTAGTTTTATAACATGTATTTATTCGCAGGAGATTTTAATATTGAAGTATCACACATTTAAAGAATTTAATCACAGCTTTGAATTAGATATTCTTGTAAAAGAAAATACATGCTTTAAAAGTATTCAAAAAAAAATCCAAGCTGTATTGATCTTTTTGTAACAAAATGTAAAAAAAGTTTTCAAAATACTTCTATTTTTTCTTTAGAAATATCTGATCTTTTTTTAAATGATACTAATCGTTCTTAACACTTCACACAAAAAACATAAACGCAAGATAATTGAATATAGGTCGTAGAGAAATTTTGGTAAGGAAAGGTTTAATAATGGACTCAAAAGCACATCAAATGACCTAGAAACTTTTGATTACAGAGGTTTTGAAAATTGCTTTTAAAGTATATTAGATAAGCAGACACCATGGATGAAGAAACTAATAACCGAAAATGGAGGGCCTTATATGACTAAAGCACTGAAAAAAGCTGTAATGAAAGGTCCGATATAGAAGCAATATATTATCATAGTAATTCAACAAAAGATCTCATTAGCATTAACAAGCATTTTATGATAACCTACAGATAAAATGTTTGACTGATAATAAATTGTTTTGGAAAACTACGAAACTTTTTTTTGTTCAGTATTTTTCAAAGCCTTCATTAAATCACATTTTAGCTATTGGTCGCTTGTTTGGATTTTTCATCAAAGAAAATTTAGCAATAAGACAAACGGTATTATGAAAGAGCTTAAAGTATAGTTTATAATGACACAGGACTTAACTTGTCATGAATTTTTAAATGTTGATAATTTTTAAACGTTTCACCAAAGAATTATACATAAACTTGGAATTGAGCTTTATAAATTTAAGGACGATCTTTTGCCTAAAATAGTTAGTAGAACGTTTACAAAAAAATTAACGCAAAGAATGACGCGTAACAATAATTTTTTTTATTATGCCTGCAATTAGTAGTTTACATTAGAATCGAAACTTAGGACCTGGAATATAGATAATATTACCGCAATTGCACAAGCAAATTAAATCATCAGATGAAATTAAAAGAAAAATGAGCAGCTGGATATCAGAACGTCCGTACAAATTGTGCAGATAATATTATCGTGTTTTAGTTATTAAAGTGTTTTATAGTATTTTTAATGTTTTAATTAGGGCGTTTATGGGCGTAAAAGTTAATATTTGATTAGTTTGACTAAGACGTAAACCTGTGTAAAATAATGAGATAACAGTAATAGTAACCCCATAGCTACTTTTCAGAACCTGCCAATGTAAGTTTCCTCAAAATAATCTTTGACCTCGTCAACATCTGCAATGTATGTTTCACGGATGTGGTTTGACAATCGTGAATACATTAAATTTCGAAGACGTTTTGTGGGGTTATAAAGGCTGGTATCACTCTTAAAGCCTTAAAGGCCAAATTCTTGATCTGTTATATATCTCTCTTGTAAACTTATACGTTGTATTTTCTTCCAGAAGTTTTTAAAAGAAAAGCATCTATTTATATCAGCGGTCACACTGCAACGGTCTTGAAGTTGAATAATATTGACTACGGTTGATTTCCATTTGACATTCTGCTCCGCTGCTCGCTGTAGAAATCTTCATAAGTACCACTGATTTTGTACGAAATTCCATGTATACTTCCGTGTGTCCCGTAAATCTCGTAAAATACCTCCAGATAAACTTTATATTTCCAATCATAGTTCTATCATACGATTCCTTCAGAAGTTAAAGAGCCCGGTCTGTCGCTAATATGAAGTAATATAGATTTTTCTCTATTTTGAGTTTCTTATACTCAACAGGGATCATGAGTATTGTTTCACAAAACATTAGATTTGCAGGTGGACTCCAGTCAATTCTGTGATTTGGGATGCACTTTATCAGATGTTCTATTGCAGGTAAGCCTGAAGCGTCTGCACGAAAGGTCGGTACAATTTTCTTTAGCGATTAAAATTTTTGGCATTTCACGCGATATTTCGGCTATTTCTCTTAGGAGGGTGTTAACCTAAATAGGAGGAATATACAAAAAATGCTTATTCTAAATTATCAGTTTCGCAAAATTTTGTTCTCCCTAAAGAATCTTTGCAAAAAAAAAAAAAATCTCTTTCACTTAAAACTTCCATCCCTTTGTCCCTTATTTCAATCTTTTAAAGCGATTTTCATAAAAACATTAAGTAGATGTTAAAGTATACCGTATATATATTTCCGGGGGAAATTTTTTGTGAGCAGCTGTACATACACCACCAAGAAATGGTGAAATTATTAATATTAAATTATTATTCGAACGATTTTACGAGAAAAAGAACACTTTAAACACATACGAACAGTAATTATAAATATCAGCTAATAAAATTCACCTTTATATATCAAGTATAATATTGGATGAGAATGATGGAAATAAAGTTCCGCCATGACAAAATTACCTCTCAGGTAACCGGGTTAAGATAACAGTATACGTTGTTTGGAAATATCGGAGGTTTTTTTATTTTTATGTAAATATCCCGTTATGGTAGGCAACTTTACGATTATTAAAGAATTTGTTTCAACAAAATATGTAGAATGTAGCGCTATACTATCATTTTTATAGTAACAAAGAACTAACTCTTTTTGCTTAATATAAAAATATTTTATAAATTTATAAAAATAAATTAGAATCATATAGGGAAATTATCTATAACGTAAACTCATATATTGGATTTAATTTAGGAGAATACGCCATATTGAAGGTATCTATACAGTTCAAACGACGTCTTGATTCATATTTAATTCAAGTGTTTGGACCATGTATTGCATTGGTTTTTGTCTCATGGATTGGTTTCTGGTTTCACAGAAACTGCGTTTCTTCAAGATGTGGTACGTAATAACATTGAATTTATTTGTTTATACTCAATTAAAACAAATTGCAAAAATTTTTCTAAAAAAATCAATTTCTTACACGGACTTATTTATATCTGTTAAAATAAACAGAAAATTAGCTCCAGTCTAACTGTTCCGGTTTTCTGACGTTTTTTACTAACTTCATCCACGTAAAATAATTTACACAGTCAGCAGAGAGAATATGCTGTACCACGAACCTAAAAATTAAGGAAAAACTAAATTATATTAAACAATTAATGCACGATCACCATTCTTTCTCACGGATTTTTATTGAACTTCACAGGTAAATTTGTGTTTTAAATATTTTTAAAAACGTACGTATGGAGAATTTATTGTAAAAATTAAGGAGCTTGGGATAAAAGGATAGATAAATTTATATTATTTACTAATAATACCTGGATTCACCCCTTCAGAACCATCCTCAGTACACTTTTTAGAGTTTTCAGTTTACGTAGCACATGCAACGATTCAAATTACTTCTTCTATAGAATTCCGCATTCATCTCAATCCGTTATCATGATGATTTATCTTCATTGCCAGAAAATCGAATGACAAATTTTCAAAAATACCCGTACTTTACCAAATTGTAAACAAGCAATTTAAAAATTTTACCTGATTTAATGTAATTAAAAAGAATTTTATATAAAAAAAAGAGCATAATAAAATGCCTAATATTTTAATACGTGATGATAACTCACGTAAATTAGTGAGTAGCTATCCCTTACTCGAGAAAAAAACTTTTTATTATAATCCAATTGGAGAAATGATCTTAATCAAAGAAGGTAACGTCAATTTATTTGTAAAAAATTTGTGGCAATATGCTGTTAAAGTTGCGTTGAAGAATGGAAAAGAAGATAGTGGGCATGTGGCTTTACTAACCTCAAAGATTTGTAAGCCACCTTACCCTATGTTCCTAAAGGGTGGAACGAAATAGTTTTGCTTATGTGAGATACCTATGTTGGAAAAACTGTTTTTGTGAGACAAGTATCTCGTGGCTATATTGCCTAATCACTAGTTTATGATGTCAAAAATAAACTCACAGTGTCATTGTCAACCTAGCAGTACATCATACTTACTAATAATGTTGGTAACACGATAATATCGATTGATGAAATGGACAGGAAATTTCAACAATCAGTGTATCAAAAAGAAATATGAAAATTTACATTGAGCCAAATCCACTCGAAATAAACACTGGTCTGATAGTCTGGCAAATTTTTCCTAAACTAACCACGTGACCCCATAGGGAAGCACAGGTTTTCGAGAAACTATGATGGTATAGGTATACTGGATTTAATCGACCAAGATGTACTAGATAATATTTTCCAGGAAGATTTCGTAGTAGCGTTAATTTAAAATAGTATATAGCTAAAAAAATAAGAAAAATATGAACCTAAAAAGCCTTTTGTTTAAAATATCTTGTTGATTTTCCTGATCACTGCTCTATGTATAAGTGAAGTGACTATGCTTTGAACAATTATATATTTCATTTTATGTACAACTCACTGGGACATTTATGTGTGAGATTTGCCAAAAAGAGTAAAAATGGAAGGGTGTTTTGAAAATACAAGCCACATTAAAACACAAGGATATTAGTACAAAACACTACACCCGTTGAAACAGAGACTGACTATTTAACTTTGGCTAGCCTAATTTCAATTTGCTCATACGCTCAAACGACATTGGGATTAATTATGTGTTGAATAAAACATTATAAAAGTTGACTAAACATAATATTGAGAATATGTGAAAAATTCAACATAATCTCGTTTTTGAAGTAAAAGTTTTTGAGTTTACGATAACTTAAAATTTTAAACCCGAAATTCTATAAACGAGTTGATCAAATCTGGAATACACGCGTGTAATTGTAACAGCAAGAAATTTATTATGTCCATATACTTACTTTTAGTGCATAAGTTTTTGAATTTATATGGTCAAATTATATGGTCAAATTATATGGTATATTTATATGCTGAATTTAGAGTAAAACCTAGCTACCTATTGTGAGGCTCGAAATGTTGACCTTCGCATTATGAGATTGGCGCGCTAACCAAAGGCGCCAAACTAACTGATGACAAGTGAAATATACGATAAACTTACGACCAATGGCAATCGTAATGTTTATGAATTTATATGGTCAAATTATATGGTCAAATTATATGGTATATTTATATGCTGAATTTAGAGTAAAACCTAGCTACCTATTGTGAGGCTCGAAATGTTGACCTTCGCATTATGAGATTGGCGCGCTAACCAAAGGCGCCAAACTAACTGATGACAAGTGAAATATACGATAAACTTACGACTAATGGCAATCGTAATGTTTATGAATTTATATGGTAAATTTAAACTAATAACTAGCTGCCTAATCCGAGGCTAAAAGTCTTGATCTTCGGGTTATGAGACTGACGCGCTAAAATCGGCGCTAAACAAATTGATGACAAATGAAGTTTACAATAAACTTACAACTTAATAACAATTATAATGTCTACGGATTTTTTTTTTTTTTTTTTTTTAATAAAAGCAGTATTAATAATAAAAATTTGGAACGCTTCATGAATTTACGTGTCATCCATTTTATATACGATGTGCGATACGATAACAATAATATATAGAACTATATTATAATTTCTGGATGAGCATGAATATTTTTCGTTAATAATTTGTTCTAACCTTTCTTAAACAAAAAAGTCAGATAGTTTTTGTGCATCCGAATGGGGTCACCTGAAAAAATAAATTCGTACAAAAGGTTGGAATAAAAATACGACGGTATTCCAGACCAGTATTTATTCGAGAGACTATGATTGAACTCATGAATGGGATAGAAGATAAATTTCTGGATAAGAAAACTGATATAAATTATATTAAGGTTGTTTGCAATGCTTGTCCGGAATGGAAAATTTACTACTCGATTCTACTATTTAATTTAATGGGGAAAACCCCCAAAATATGCAAAAAAGTCAAAAAAATGTATATAGTCTATCTTATGTTAAATTTATCCTAGAATCGGAATCTAAAAACCGCATGTCAAAATTATTTTTTGTTCTAC
>JAUZNK010064895.1:0-14558 GCA_035046665.1 Euphysa ruthae
GTTTAATCTGTTTTTGTGTGTGATGTATAACGGGACCACAATGGAAATATTGTTGTGACAAACAATTTTTGTGCCTAACCTAGCCACCATTTGTTTTTATGTTAGTGTTCTTTTATTAATATTTTTTTTTTCTGTTGTCTTGTAATTTTCATAGCTGTTTATTTTTTTTTGGCGGAATAAATCCTTACTTAGCAAGTATGGTTGAAAGTAACTATTATTAACAAATAATACCAAACAGTAGCCAATATATATTTAGAGCTCATGTTAATATTGTTAAGATGAAATACTTTACTAAATAAAGAAATTATCCAGTGGTAAGTGTGATGGAAGTGAGGTCACAGAATATTGAAGAATTTTATAAGAAAAATTACTTATATAACAAACATTTTCGACTATACGAAAAACTTTGAAAGATTTGACAAAATAAAATTATTGCAAAAAAAAAAAAAAAAAAAAATTAATCGTGAAAATAGTTTCATCAAAAAAATTACACGTATTATTTAAAAATGCAAAAACCAAAGTTATTTCAAAGCTTAAAAAATTTTTATTTCAAAGTGTGAAAGCTAAAGAAAATTTTTATTTTGAAGGGCGACAAAATTTTAAAAACAGTGTCAGTTATTTATAGCGTGCCGGGTTTTTATTCAAATTACGGCAACTACTACATAGTGTGCCTGGTCTTATTTGAAAATTTTACGCCTATTTCACTGTGTAATTTTCAACATTTATGAGCAATAAAGTAACGTTAAAACTCTATTTAATAGCTAAAAACTTAACCTAACGGGTAAAAAACGCTATTTGAAAGCTAATACGCTAATTACTGCTAAAATTTCATGAAGCTAATATAATTTTACAAACACTAGATTTTTTTATTGGCTTAATCCAAGGTAGGAATAAAATATTCAACGTATAAAACCATTCACTTTTATGCACTTACCTTAATCTCGATGTTCGCTAGTAATTAAAACTGCATAAACAAATTTAATTCAAAACAAGCGTGTGTACCTACAGAATTAAATAAATGATATCGTTGCTATTTTTTGAGGAAAATAGAGTGTTCCCAGAACTACTGTTAGAGTTTTGAGCTTCTTTTAGTTGTTATTCTACAGTTTAAAATTTTGTTTTATCTTGTATAAGTACAAGAAAATTCAATAACGTTTTAGCGCAGGGTCAACACTTAAACACCAAAACCTTATTTTTTGAGTCATGAGAATGCAGATAATATAGCCGTAAGAAAAACACTTTAATCTTTTGTTGTCCATTAAAATACTTCTAAATAGTGCTACATTTCTGTGATGGGAAAATGATTGTAGATACAAGACCACCAAGGTTGAATGTACGTTTCCGCATTCGGACAAGAAGGTGTAGACAGACAGCAGATAATTCGGGCAATGTTAGCAGTAAAGCTTAATATGTCGTCGAATGGGAACCATATAGACATAATTTGTACTCTCAAAAAGTGCTCAACCCCGAATAGAATCCAACGATGGCAACTGACTTAGCAATAAATAAAGGTGAAAATTCCAAGAGAAGATATTTCTGAAGGTTTGGCTAAACAATCGAATTCTAGAACACTAGATTCATCAATACGGAGGGAAGAAAAAGCACCCTAAAGTGGTTTATGGAAAAAAGCTTTGTGTTTGAGGCACTGTCTGTACCAAAAAATTTTCACCTGATTCAACAACAAGGCGATTATGAACATTTATAAAAGCAGCTGCCCTTTCAACTTTATTGAAAAAGTTATATAAAAATTAGTACAAAGTAAAATTATCCGAACAGCAAAATTGCAAAGATTGCTATCAGATATATTATTAGAACAGAATATTAGAAAAAAGCTGGCACCAATGACAGAACTTTTATTACCATCAGAATCTATAGAAATACAGTTTTAAGAATGACCATCGACGAATATCTGGATTTCTTAGCTTACTAAAAAAAAACTTTAATCTAATTATAATATTCATCAAAGCTACTACAAGACTTCACCTTACAAAGATTTCCAGCATGCCACACCTTGTCGACCACCTACGCAATTTCCAGCGCAATTGTCCTTGTTTCATTACAAACACCATGAAATTTATCTGTGGACATACTAGAACGAAAACTATGCTGATGATCACAAAATGTTATGAGCGTCTCTTTCTAAGTGACAAGTAACTATGAGTTATTCAATGGTTTAAAGACTTTACTTATGACTGAAAAGAATCTTTTATAGCGTATCGTCGCTCTCCAGAGCTTCTTGAACACTAGGGTAAATTACAACAAGAAGGAAAACAGAATTTATTAACATACTTCCCGAAATCCTTCAGAGAATCAGAGAGAGTTTTTGAGATGACTTTCTTAGTAAAAGTATTAAAATTTCATCTCTGACAGTAGCTTTAGAAAGATGGTAAACAGCGATAGCGTTTTCAACATTTTTTTTGATATGTTGAGATGGGTCATGTAAGTGTATATCCTAGGTAGAAAGTTAAGTAATATATGACCTAAATAATCGAAAGTGGATTTATTGCTCTTCATCTTAACAAAAAGCTATCCTCTATTTCCAGTAGATGAAACGACCTCAGGTCTATTGAAGAAAGAAGGGAACAAAGACATACCTTTATTTGAAAAACACCTATATACAGCCTTAACACGACAATTTAGGGTCCTCATTTTCTCATTTTATGGTTATTGCGGACGCTAATCAAATGATTCTTGCTCTAATCATGACTATTCCGCTGAAGAAGACGAAGATGATGGTTATGGGTTATAAGCAATTGTGGCCACATTTGCTAAATAAATCATAGGATCCAGTGCAACATTGTTTAACATTTCCGAAAAAGAATATAGAACTCGATGCCAATACGATAAATTGTTTTCTTAGCATATCCCACATGTTTTCATAACTGTTTCATTTTGGTTTTTAGTTTACTCGTTATTGTATTGTCTAGAGAGAAATATCGTTCATTTAGAAGTTACATTCCGGTAGTGCCGTTTCTTTTTTTTTTCGATTTCAAAGCAAAGAAAAACAAGTGAGAAATATATTTGTTAACGAACAATTTCACTCATTACTATATGTTCACAAAGCATTTCAATACTGCGGTAAGTTATTTGTTAGCTTTTCAAATAAAAATAAGAGTACCACTCTATCTTCCCAAAACCCACCTAACAGTTTTTTTATTGCTTCTATTTGATTTCATAAAGTGAAAATTATCACTTCTTTTAAAGAACATGTTATCTAGCATGTTTGTAACTTAAAATTACTTGTAGATATTGAAATTAATTAAATAACTATTGTTAACTATTTATATTTCTATTTATAACTATTTATATTTCTTAAAAAGGGTGACATTAAATTGTATTTTGCTGTGGCTTATATATCAATTATATCAATTTTTTAATTCACTGGTTTGTTATTACTAACACACGTTTTTGATTGGTCGTTTTTAACCACATGGTATGGCTTGTTGCCGTTAAAGTTAATTCTTTGGTTGAAGGATAATTTTTGTGTTTGTTTTGTTTGAAAATTTTTTTATTTAACCAGCAGATCCTGATCATACCATACCTTCACCTCCACAAAGGATCCCACCTGCTGCTCCTCCTCTCCCATCTCCTATTCAAAGTCGAAGGGAATTAAATAGAATTAGCCATGCTAAGAGGAGAAACCAGATAAATGCTCTAGCCTGCCACATTGGAATTGATTGTGCAAGATATATTCTTTCTGACCCTATCTATCTAGCTGCAAAGAACCAGGTATGTAACATTTGCAATGCGCTTATATTTAATGCTAAAACTTGTTTATAATGCTACCATGACACAAAAAGCGTGAAGTAATTTTAGAACCACTGGCACTATTTCCTCCAGAGTTGCATGATTTAATTATATGCAATAGCAATGGTAGGGCTACCAATGTAAATTTTCAAAAATTCATTCTTAACTACAACGCGTTATTGCCATTTGCTTCTTTAGGAGCGAACTTTACGCCAATGTCAAGATATGACTAGTGCTAGTTTAAGGTCTGCGGCCAAATTTGTCTAATATATTCCAACCCAGATCGCACAGTTGTTAAGATATCTGACTTCCAGTTATAAGGTTGTTGTGAGCTCAAATCGGGGTCGGGTATCATCCATTCAGTGTATCAGTAGTATTCTATTCGTTGCGAAAACTTTATGGTTGTCCAACTAAGTGGTTATTTACTGTCAGCTCAAATGGGAGCTCTAAGTACACCAGAATCAAACCCGTGGATCATTCCATAAAAATTGGCTCTAATCTATCTGCAGGCCCCATAATAAAAGATTCCAAAACGTTTTAAACAAATTTTAATTTTTCATGTTTTGTCATAAAATTGGTAATTTAAGACCAAAAAATAACACAACCCCAAATTATGACTAACTATATTCTTATAATGCTGATGCAACTCTAAATTTTTCAATACAATATCTACATAATGATTGTTGTATTCCAGTATTACTAACTAATTGCTTAGATTGTAGATAGTAAGCGCACCAGAATCGATATGGCGTTTATATGTATTTGGTATAAAAAAAATATAACATTCTGTATGCCAACAAAATTTTCATCTCCGAAAAAGAAACCATGTTTATTTTATAGAGCAAGAGTTTTAAGCGTTGAATTGCGTAGATCACAAACTGAAAACTATAATGGCATGTTTTAATTAAATTCAAAAAACATAGATGCATTTCAGTAAAAATAATTGGAAATTTCCACACATTTTATTTTTAAAAGCTATAATTGGAATGCCAGAAAATGAGGGGTTGATAATATATTTACCAGGATGTTTGGAGTCAGCGTTGCTCAATGTGAATTAAATTTTATTCATCTTTTGTTATTATTAACAACTGCAGGATGTAACTCTTATGAAGACTTACGCACAGTTGTAGATGAGGCGTATACTATAAAAGTTTTATTTTACTTGATGATACAGAATAGTAAAATACACTTTCTAAATCTTTAGCCACTGAGATGATGAAAAATAAGGCAATTAAAGTTAAGGTTAATGCATAAAGAATGAAAAATTGAATGTCATTACTTTAAATTTATTACATTGTAAAAATAAATTGTTATAGAAGGGCCAACGTGTTCGATTGGTGTACTTAGAGCTCACATTAAAATATAATGGTGATATAATACTTAAGTCTAGCTACCTCTACAATAATATTACCTTACGTTTAGAGCACTCACTTAGCATGCAAGAGGTACGGGGATTAATGCTCCGGTCCTACGAACTTTTTTTTAAATTTGTTTAAGATCTCTTTTTAAAGGCACCGATTAGACAAGTCTTGGCGGGTATACAGCTAGTTAATACATAACAGCCAACCCATTATCGTTATTGCTGAAAGTGTCAAATAAATCTAAAAGCCATTCTATTTAAAAATTAAATAAAAAATAATAATAAAAATTGAAAATAGAAAATGAAAAACAAAATAAGAACAAAATAAAAAAAAATCGAAAGGGAAAGAAAAATACATTACCAATTGAATAATTGGCATGAAAATATGATAACTTGATTAAAACTGTTATTTTTTTTTACTACTATTTTGTTTTAGCGTTTTAACTATGGTAAATCTGTTAAGTTTTTGTGTTGACATGAAATTTGAAATTAAACATCACCTTACTTTGTTTTTTTGTAATATACTAACCAATAACTGATAGATTATTAATTACCTAACCGTGAACATCACAGCGTCGATATTATTCAGTAGAAAGGCAGTAGTGTAAATAAGGTTTATCAGTAAGATGTAGAAGTTAGGCATTTTTAAGTCACCACCAATTTTTTTTTAATGGGTGTTGTAATTCTTCGTTTTTGTTCTAACATTTTTTAAAGAGAAAAAAGCTAATGAGCAAAGCTAAACTGAACTGCAAAAGCATCATAAATCTAAAAAAGAAAAAAGAAAAAATGAAATACCTTTTTCACACCGTATCTTGATATTACCTAAAAATAATTTTCAAAAATCTCAAAACAATATATATTCAATTCTAATTGTACGCACTATTCCAATTGAGATGTTTCAAGGAAAATGCACAAAGGGTAAAGATTTCAAAACATAAAGTATATAAAAAATCTGTTGTTGAAAGCTATGGCACCATATAGTAAGGAGTCAAAAAAAGTTTTCTGGTTCATCTCGTGAAGTACATAATATGAAGAAAATTACAACTGGAAACGAGAAGACAAGGAGTAAAGGGCTTTAATAGTGATATAATGTTATAGAAACTAACGTTGCAAACGGGGGCATAAGTAGTAAAGGACACAGAAAATGTAGAGTTATGTTACACTTAAATGTTTACATTTTGTTTTAAGGGAACATTCAATTAGTAGCTAACACTAAAAATTTCCATTCCATGTTACACCTTGTAAGTTTTGAGTTGGCATTCTATCGTGTTTTGAAACGCTTTGAGTGCCATACCATCCTGCCCTTAGGAATTTTTTTATGACCCAATCACTGATCGTTATATACTTACGGAATGTTGCATAAGAAACTCTCTAAAAAACACTCAGTTTAAATCAGTGAATGCAGAATCGAGACCCGATAAATTAATGGAGTTATATTTACTTATTTCATTAGAGATATTTGACATAGATCTATATATGTTGATTTTAGGGTGAAATTTTAACTTACAATGCTCAATATAGTTTAAAGTAAAAATTATAAATTGGCAACAGCTAAATTTACAAAGAGCGATAACAGTGAATATGAAAACAATACCAAGCTAATATCGCCAGTGCTCATGCCAATTCCACCTAAAGTGAATAATAAAATAAGCCTTATAAGCATATTTATGACAGCTGAATTGAACTTTTGCAATATTAAAGATGTTAGTGAAGCTAATCAGACTAACCCTATACCTGAGAGAAAAAAAAACATTGAAGCTGTAAAGGAATAAATAGGCTAATATTTACTCGACTATATCATGTTTGCGATGTAGTCATTGTGATGTTATCATATTTACTAAATTGTAAGGATGTAGATGCAAAAACTGGTAAGTGTTCATTATAGCCAATTGCAGGAATAGTAAACAACTTGTATCCAAGGCAACATAAATCGAACGCTTTCGATCTAAAAAAATAAAAGCAGCAGCTAATTAAAACCAATTAAATTCTGATCACCGATGAAACTTCACGAAAGCTTTCATTCAACTCATTAATTTAGCACTTGCATCACATCAAGTTACTGCACATTTTATTATTACGTTCACACTAAATTGTGCAGCAATTTATAATGTATCTCACTTTTTTTTATTTCGTAATTTTTTTGAAATGTCGAAAAGAAAAATTTGTCATTTAATCTGTGATATTTTTTATGATCCAAATCAGAATTCAAAAAACTCGTTGTGGATCTACCAAGAACAGCAGATACAGATGATATTTATTGAAAACATGTTTCACCTTAAATCATTTTTTTTCTATTTCAACATAAAGATAACATTTGAAATTATTCATGTTTTATCATATTTCCTAAATTCAGTCAAATGAAAATATACTGTAGTTAAACAAGTCCTTTTTTTTAAATTATTTGTTGCTTATTTCATCACCAAAATCATTCAGGGCTGTTTCCTTAGTTACTTTTTAAAAGCCTTTTGCGTACTTCACTGCAAAAACAACTGTGAAATAAATAATGGAAAGTAGTTTGACATTTTAAACTGTAGTATTTGAACTTCGAAGTGAAATTTAAAGTTTTACGAAAATTTTATTTCAACTGACGATCTCTGAAGCTACTCATAACTACTTACAAGAGTGTTTGGTTTTGACAACATCAAACATAACATAAAAATAGTGTCAGACTTCAGGCGATGAAATTTAATAACGATAATTTAAGTATCAAAGCAGAGTTACGAAATTCAGGTTCTAATTGATTTAAAGGCTTTAACAAAGAGTAGAAAAGACTTGTTTTAACAAGAGCTTGAATGAGATGAAATGTCACAAAATGCATGCTGGGAACCACAAAAAAACAACCTTGTCATGCATAATTTTGACAATAGTTCAAATAAAAATAAGACAATTACTTTTTTAATGATGGATAAAGAAATCAAAATATTTTCTTTGATTACAAAAGTTGTGGAATAATATATATTTGGCCTAATTACTCGTGGGAAATCCGCATACTTGATTAATTCAATATCTTTCCGTCTAATCGTGGCCTTATGTATTTGGCATAAATAAGATTTAGGAGATAGATAAGAAAATAATATCTGATTGAGGCTGTCACTTTGCATTGCCACATAGTGTTTAATCACAATGTGAAGCTTAAAGTCAGAGCTATAACTTTTTAATTCAAAAATTTTATGATAAATCCGATTAAAACTGGGGATAACAAAGTTTGATATCAGCAGAGCCCTTATTTTCTTCGACAAACATTAAACATTTTGAACCTTGTTAGATAGTTCTTTTATATGAATTAGTAATAAAAGCAAATCGTGAGCGTTGCCATTATATTGTTCCTAAATTCTTAAGTGGAGGGCAAAACTCTAGCATGGAAAAAGTAACGTAATCATATCCCACATGATCTATCCTTGGCTTCAAGAAATGTTGTGGGAACACACATATATTCAATAATTTTTTAACTTGGTCATTAAATATCGTTGATAATAAAGAAAGATTTTATGCTAACATTTAAAGTTTTACTAGGTTTTTTATTGCTCGCCAAGTTGCCTGTTCTTTGCAAAACAAACGGCACACGCTAGGAAATAAACACATTTTTATAAGTAGTATCAGCAGGTGAAAATTCTCCATAGACAACCAAACAACTGATTGATTGAGCATGCATTCCAAGAAGGGAGAATATTTCATGAAAAATATTGATACTCAATTGCAGAACACACAAAACAGTTTTCAGAACAATTTTTGGAACTGACGCAACAGACACAACAAAGGCTATGAGGAGATTGCAATATTCCAAACAATAAAAAATTTTATAGAGGCTTTTTCATGCATTTTTTAAAGCAAAAGGGCTCTTGATAAACTTCCTGAAACATTTGACACACAAGAAAAGTACACTGGATACTTCAATAATTGATAAATTTCGTTGTAGTGCGTTTGAAGTGAAACATATTGATTATGTGCATCATAAAATTGCTGCAACACAAATAACATTTTTCATGTAAGTTCCTATCGTTAATTCATTGAATGTATATTTCATTAACAGAAGATTTTGTTTTTAACAAGCGAAGAATGACTTATTATATATTTCCTTTGATTAGTAAATTAAATTTTGCGAATCCTGAAATGCTTCAATTGCCAAAGTCGCCATTAGCGAAATTAAAACCTCACAATTTTTGTCGATTTCGTCTTTTACAAAATTAAATTCTCTGCGAAATTCATTTTTTAAAGAGCTTTTAGAAGTATTTATGGTTAAGGAGACATTGTGTTCACAAAATTTCTCCAAACTTCCAACTCCGCCTACGACTTTCACTTAGTTTAGTAGAAATGCTAATGTAAAAGAGTGTTCGTTTTTCGACAACGTTGCCTTGGACATTGCATTGTTTACATTATATTGTAACATTGCATTGACTCTTTATTTCAGAATTAATATGAAATCGTACATAAATAATTTATCTGAAACTTTATCTTTTGTGGCATTATCTAATGTTCAAGGGCCTATGTTTTCTGGTTTCAGCATTGATTGTACGTCCCTACATTGGACATTAGTTTATTTTGATGCGACGTTAACATTCTCACGTTTATAACTGCATAGACGATATTTAATGTCCTCATGTATATCTAGGAAGCACCTTAGAACGTCTGAAGCAAGTTCAACATACAAACAGATAAGAATCATGTTATATCTTCTAAAAGTTTCTCAGCTTAAACTGCTGCTCCGAAAAGCTCTTTTTATGGTTGCACTGAAATTACGAACAAAAGAACGCAAAAATGAAATTAAAGATGTTGGACGATGCCCTGTCTCAATTGTAATGGGAAAAAGTAACTGGATTTGGCACCTTTTTAACGAAAAGACCATTGAAGCTGTTAAAAAGCAACTACAGCCAAACATCACAGTTCAGCTTACTTAATGTAAAATAAAAATGTATATATCATATGTATATTTTAAATCATGTAATACACAATAAAAATAAAACATTTTTTGCCAAACAAGTGTCGTATGTCAACGTCATTGTAGTGTGTGCGGTGCAAGCCTTCCGTATTGCTATTTTTAAGTTTGAGTGAACTATCAAACGTAGGAGATTAGTAAAAGCTTGGATTATATAAAGATAGAGTGTGGCACAGTAAGTTCAGTTCTAAAAGTTAGTTGACCTTTTGGAAGATCCCGCCACTAGTTTGTTACAAAGGGATGTCATTTATAGTAAAATAAATGTACTTGTTAAAAAAATTATCTTTATCACACGTTAGATTATAACAAATACTAAGAATTTTTGAAATTACCTCAGACAAAACTTATTTGTAAAAATCTTTTCTTCCCCATAGAAAATGATTATTGAATGGATGGTGGGCACTCAAATGTTGACTTAGTTTAATGCAATTCATTTTAGGTACAAGCATTCTACACTAAATATTTGAAATGTTGGAGGAGCTGCGAAAGACTTCAATAGCAATAGCCACCACAAAATCCATGATCATTAAAAGCCAATGTTCAAACTGTCACCTAGGAAATAATCATTTAATAATGTTTTTCAATGAATTGATGATATCCATAAGTACTGAAAAAGTCTCAGAGTCGCTGTATATCCACGAAATCTTGATTATTTTGTCGAAAATCATATCATCATATATTCACTAGGTATTAATTTGTATCAAGCGCGGTCAGAAGGCTCCCGTATTTCATGGCGCAAGGAACAACCTCTACCATTGAAATTTTTGTTTCTGGTAAAATGCCATCAAAACGTCAAATCAATAAACGGCGGAAAAATTGAGCAGAGAGTTCGCCAAGTAGATTTTCTTTCCTCTTTCGTATTAAATGCTAATCATTTTTGTATACAAATTACTCCAATAAAATTATCAAGGAAATTTTTATTTAGTTTGCTATTTCGAATCTCAGAAGTTCCCTACTTTACTTATCTCATATCTTTTTTGTGGTCAAATAACCAATGAGAATTTTCCTGTTTTGCTTATCATTTTCGTGGTAAACTGGTCAATGGAGGCACATCATTACTAAAAAAGAAAATCATCTCCATTGTAAAGGTCCTTAATAAATTGACCGATTTGTTGCAGAGAACGACTGGGTAACAAAAAAAATGTGTCAATGGAGCTCGGAATAGTATACCATGCAGATTCAGAGAAGGTTGGATGAACTTAAAAAGCTAGAAAGCATTGGTATAAATATGATAATAACAGTGAAAAAACCGCACACAAAAATGGCTGGTTGAATATTATAACGTATTGAAAAGCACCACTTTGATTTAAGAAAAAAAAAATTAAGGTGGATCACTAGTAAAAATCACCAAATATTTTTTTATAAATGCACAACTTCTCTTATTCAAAAATTATCGTAAAGTTTGAAGATCAAAGTCATTTTCTCTAAAAAGTTTATTTCCAAATATATTGACATTTTCCTATGACATTGTATTATCTTTTATTAACCAAAATTTAGGTTGCAGCGAGTCTTTTTCTTTAAAACACCTTCGCTCTATCTTGTTAGTGTTCCTGATGCTTACAGGGTGTATAATGGGCGTTCATGTGTTGGTAGACCTGTTTTACACCCTTCCTTATTATGTTGAATTTTCATGTTATCAACAATCACTTGTTAGTCAGGGGAAAAGTTATCATATGTCAAGAATTTTAAAATCTTTATAAAACATTATATTTGTTGTCTTTGTTAAAACTTTATGCTTGAAATGGGGAATTCTGATAGAAGATATAAATACATATTTGCGAAAAAAAGAAGAGAAAAATATTTGAAAAACAAAAAACAAAGTGTAATGGATGAACAGCAGCAGTAACTTCAGTCTGGCATTCAAAACACTAACGCACAGCATCAACAACAAGTGGTCACCCGAGATGCCAATCCAGGAACACCAAGTACACCTGCTCCAGAAAAGACTGGTAAAAAAGACCATTATAACTTCGTATTTATCTGTTAAATATTTGAAACTATTTCCTTGTTAAATGGCCTATTTCCTAGTTGCAAGCGGAACACTGTTGAGGTGTCAGTTATCCCTGGATAGAAAAAGGGATTTCTCATAAAATTCTGCTTAGTTAAACGTGATAACGATAAATGCATATACCGATGTTGAAGTTAATGTCAAAGGTTGTGAGTTAAGTGCTTATTGGGAAAAAAATAAGATTATTTCAGCTTAAACCATTTAGAAAGGATTACACACGTATAGCATAAACCATATGGGGTCAGGGTCATCAATGGAAAGAACAAGAATTTCAACGTTAATCAAACGGTCAGTCGAAAAATATATCTTGCAGTACTCAAAACTTATTAGTGAATGTAATTCTTCTGCATTTTCAATTGTGGTTGAAGAGGACGCATACGCTGGTGATGCTGTGACCAAAGGTAAATGCATCGAAAATATCCAGAAACGAGTTGCTGCTAGCTCAAGAAAAATGTCACTAAAATTTCGCATAAAATTGATATTAAAAAGGGAAAATTAACCTATGCATTCATGTACTGAATTGCTATTATGCAAGTTATAGACAAAATCTATCGGATGAAAAAGAATGTTGGCGCTATTTTAAGTTGTTCAAACATTGTTCAACGCCTGCTGAAGCACAACATAGATGGTGTCCGCAAACTGAAGATTCTTGGTGTTCACACTATAATGTCACCATGAAAACTGAAACTAGATTTAATTCACCACTTAACAATGAAGAAAAAGCCAGAAATTAAGTAGTTATTTGAAAGGTTACGAGATGAGTCACTTTTATCAAAGTGTTTGCATGAGAAAACCAAAAATGTGAACGAATCGATCAATGGAATGATTGGAAAACGTGTATTTGCTGGAAAAGAAGTTCTGGAAATCGGTTTTTCTAGTGCTGCTTTAACATAAAATAATGGCAAAAATGGTGCAAGATTGAGGCATTTCAAGTGCATCAAGTTTATAAATCAACGCCACCCCGCTAAAACACAGACGCAAAGACCTTCAGTCAATAAAAAAATGTGGACAGAAAAGAACACACAAAAAGAAAAGACTGAAAAAAAAAGAGCAGGAAAAAAAAATGAAACTTTTAATTTACCTTATTTTTATTATTTTTGTCTTTAAATTAAAATAAGGTTTTTAACTTCATGATTTTTATCTCTATTTTTTAAGCTATTTTCGCGTACAGGACACATTTTTGGAATTTCTGTGGAAAATAAAATCTGAACCGTTTTAACGACTTTATCTGAAAATTTCAGGATTTGTTCCTCTCACTAGATAGTATGTCTATAGCAGAAATTTCAGTGTTTATGGATGATTACAGTGTTTCAAGTTTTTTAAAAATTTCATACGTATGATTTCAAACATGTATAACTTTGCTTAGATATTGGTTTGAGACATGTTTTAGAACTTCTAGATATATTAATAAAGTTTCACTAACTTTTTTTAACACTTGAAATCGTTATTTTTCGCAGAAAGACAAGAGTCGTTTTTCTAATTAATTATGTGCACAACTAATTAATTAATTAATTAATTTTTGTCAGAATCTTAAAATTCAACATGATAAACAAGAACATATCAAAATAATTTGATAAATCCTTTAAATTTACATTTCAAAATTTTTGCTAGTGATCCACTAGCAAAATTATAATCAGATTCACATAACTTTAACATTAACATTTACCGATAAGTTTCATTTTGAATCATTTTAAACAGCCCTTACCACTAAGTGCAAATCGTTGTAATTTTAGCATCCATAAGATAAAATCAATTTCCTGCAAACTATAATTTTACGCCTGGTAACTTCACTATCATACTGTTGTTGCTTTTATTTATAGTGGGCGTATTAAACTCAAAGTAATAATGTGTCTTTATCGATGCACTTTTAACTGTAAGACATCCTATATTTTTCATTACGTCTTCGATTGATAGCAACTAGGTATCGATTCTATTATTGCAAATGGCTTTATGCTCATGTTTTTTGATTGCGCATAGAGACAAAAGCTGAGCCTCATTTTTTTTTTAAAGTTTGCTGTACTAATGTAAGTTAGGAGGGGTAATCACATTAAGGTGTATACATTGAATGTTTTATGATTGACTGGCGGAGAGTTTAAGTCACTTTGGTTTATATCGCAGTAGTGCGATTTCGATACCCCTTTAGAAACCAATGATTTTATTTACTGTAATCTCAAAAGCGAGCTCTAAGTATATCTACCAGAAACAAATCGGTGGACTGTTTTATAATAAAGTATTTCAAAAAACTATTTGTTGGCCCCACGTTAAATTAATCGAATAATCGATTCGAATAATCGTACAAAACTTTTAATAGTTTTATCATAATCTTATCATTTTAAGAAAGTAATGTCAATACGATGACAAACACTTTATTTGGAATACAATGCTATATACAATGCTAGCAAATAAAATATTAACTTCATTTCATAATCATCTAGGAAAATCATCACTTCCACCTCATATTCGTCCGGTATCTTTATCTCTGAACAATGGCTTTGCAATTGGTCAGAGTG
>JAUZNK010064906.1:0-14558 GCA_035046665.1 Euphysa ruthae
ATAATATATATATATATATTTTTTTGTTAAAATTAATTAATGAGGTTTCTATTTTATTTATATTTTCTTTTGTTTGCAGATGATACCTGTTAAAAAAGTCCATAACAATCATATAAGAGAGAGACAAACCTAAACCTATTTAATAAAAAAAACAACCATCAATGAATAAAACCAACTTACATTAGTAACTTAGTAGTCCTTTTTCTAGGTTCCTTTTCAGATAACAGACTGTGTTTAGCAGTACAAGGAGGACAATAGCATGGTTTCTTTTTATCATCTTTGTATATAAAATAACAAATTTTAGGCCACACAGATTACAGCCCTTGGAATGAGGGAATAAGTACCTAAGCAAATGTTTATATTAAATGTTTAAGGTATATGCATATAACCTCAGCAAAAACAGTTTTACCTCAAAAGTTTTTTCTTTCTTAAATCTTAATGTTTATATCTTAAGTTGTATCTATCCGTTAATGATCTATCCCAAACAAACAGCCTGGTTGCTAGGTATCTACTGCTAAATTTGTGATATTGAAAAAAATTCTAACATTGCATTTTTAGCTATATATCTTGTTATTACAAAGTATTTATTTCCTTTTTTGCAAAATAAAAAGCATCAGCCCTCTCTCTGGGAGAGACGTCCAATTGCACTTGTGTGCCTCACATACTGGTCAAAGCTTGGACTAGGCTCTAAATATCAAGCACCTTGTTTCATCTTTAATGTATTAAAAAACCTTCGAACCTTTAAAGTAGGGTTGGCATTCGGTAATGTTTTTATTTATACTTTTGAATGAAATGCACTTGCATTGATAAATTTAATGTCAGCCGGCCTTATGTACAAAAAATAATGTTTATTCTAATTGGCAAGAAAACATAGATTTCTGAATACAACACTCTTCTTCCTCTTAATAACAGACCCTTTTTTTACTTCATTCAACCTAAATGAACGCCACATACAAAATTTATCATAAGCAAACAACAAAATTTATTTTAGTAAATTTTTCGTTGTCTTTGTTCCAACTAAAATTACTGGGTTATGAATTTATTGACGTAAAATCCACATCCTATATTTGTTAACTATCAGTGTCTTTTGTAGGACTAATTATACATATCTATGAATAGTCTATTTCTCATTAATACATCAAATATCAATTTCTTTAAATAGTTTCGTTAATCTGAACACAAAACGCATTTACAAACAAGTTTTTTTAATACATTAAAGATTAAAGAGCCTAGTCAAAGTTTTGATGAGCGCGTGAGGCAAATGAGTGCGATCGAGCATCTCTCCCAGAAAGAAATGTACATATGCTATTATAATTAATTTAAAACTGCATACAGCCAAAAGTTTTGTAATAACTTAAGAATGCATTATCCCATTCATTTTTTTCTAAAGAACAAATTTATGAGAACAAAAGGACTTAAATCATTTGAAAAATTAAGGAAAGTCTAAATGTTTAAATTTAGCTTTATAGGAGTAAGGAAAACTGTCACAGAAGACAGATTAATCACCCATTCCTATTTAAGCCCCACTTTCGAATAAACCATATGTGAAAAAATTCTTAGATACATTACCTGATAAAAATTCAATAGCAAAAAAGTTTAAAATTTTTTCAATAGGATTGAAATTTTAATGAAAACAACTTCTGGAAATGCAAGGTCTAGAACACCCTGTAATGTCTCAAAAATCTAATTGATTTTGGGTGAATTCAAAATTGTTTTCCAAACTATCATTTGGGGAAACAATAGAGTTAAAATGGTTTAAGAATAATGGCTGAAACCCTCCAAAAATGATCAGAAACAATATTTTCTTCCTTATATATCAAATTTGAAAAGAATCAGAAATTAAACTCTTAAAAAAATTTTAAAATGTGTTTCCAAGACAATACGGACCAATTTAAAGGATTTTTTTTACCAAAACAAACAATATATAAAATTGATCGAATCAAAAATTATATCTTCTATCAAATATTAAATTTCAAAAGAATGAAAACATAAATTGCGACCAAATCAAAGCAGAAATTTCTAAAAACAAATAACATATTTTTGAGACTTTTTTGAAAGGCCTTCAGAAATGATAATTTTTGAAAATATGTGGGAAAATGGTATTCCAAAAAAAAAAAAACAATAAACTGATTTTGAGAAAATTACTGCAATGTTGTTTTTGGCCCAAAATATACCATGGTTGTGAGCTTAGCACAAGTGAAATGATGCACCCTATAACTTAATTTCAAAAAAGTTAATAATTGGTTATTGAGAAATTTAAAAAAAAAAAAAACACATTTTTTGTGCAAATTTGAGAATTATTTGGGTTGAAATTTGGGTGTACGACAATTTTTCCCAGAGATTTGGCTGCGTCTCTTTTCTCCATTAGGATCACTATGCAAAAAACAAGAAAAATTTGTTGAACAGATGAACAGTCTCAGGGAAAAAACCATTAAGAGCAGGTGGACAGACAAATGCACAAACTGTCGTTAACTCATATGAACATCTGTAAAAAAAATTAGGAAGGTCGTGATCTACCATAATGAACTAGTATTAGTGTTTTTGAAGAAGTTTTAGAAACTGATTAGGAGGCTACATGTGAAAACCTACAAGAATTTTTTTATAGAATACCTGAAGGAGAAAAATTATTAGCACATAATTACTGTGGACTTCCCTATTGGTAATATGTTATTTTACCATATTAAGCAAAAATTTATTCATTCTTAGAAAGATACTCAAGTTAGTATTTCCTAGATTAAAACTGTTGGGGGGTCTGGGGGCCAAGAGGTTTCCAGCTCCTGGAAGTTATCGCTATTTGACCTTTCTTTCATGGCTAGAACAGTTTATAATTACTGTTATACGCTGCTGTTGTTTTTTTAGAATCAAAATAACTTAAAAATGATTGCTTTGTCATTTTGTTGTTTATGTCCTATTTACTTTTGATTCTAATAACAAGATTATTGCTGCGAATTATGATAACAACTGCTATAACGCGAAGACTTTAACGAGACATGATCGATCATATTGATTGCATGTAATACAGAATGCAGACAGTCTTATATTTGGATTTGGTAAACTACACAACAAGAACTACAATATAAATAGTAGATTTAACTTCTTGCAGGTATTTAAATTTTAACAAACAATATTTTTCAAGCAAAAAATATCTACATAAATTAGAGTTATAACTTAAAAAATATTGCGTGCACGATGTCGTTTTCTTTAAAGAGTACGGCATTATACACACATTATTTTTTAAGTTATAGCTTTAATTTATGAAGATATTTTTTTCTTGTAAAATAATGTTAACATTTATTAAATACAAGACGTTAAATCTACGATTTATTGCTTGTAGTGGAGCAATTATTATCATAATTCGTAGGAACAACCTTGTTATTAAATCAAAGTAACAGAAGATATAAACAACAAAATGGCAAAACAATCATTTTTAAATTAATTTGGTTCTAAAAAAAAACAATAACGATTGATTTAGATGACGAACCAGAAACGAAAAGAAAAAACAATGAATACTCGTTCCAGAACTTAAATGGTAGAAGCAGTTTATGTTCTGGGATACCCCCAATCAAACGCTATATGATGAAATCCATCAGAAAAAATCATGGTTAAAGGCAATGAGCAAAATTATTTATACTGAAAAATTCCTCTTGGAGATACTGCAAAATGAATAAACAACTTATTTTGTGTACAATTTACTTTGTCTCTTAGCAAATACTAAGTTTACTTCAATTTAACCTAATTATTTAGTTAATTATTCATGAACTACCAATCCTGTTAAAACCACAAAAACTTCAAAATAATCACTTTGTTATTTTTATATACTTATATTTTGATGTATAATTTATTGGTCCTCATTCATTGTATTTTTATATAGTTAATGTTATGTTAGTTATGATAATCCTAGTATCTGGGATTCTTAATAAAAAAAAAACAAATATAAAAAACAAACTATTATCTTGTAATATATAATATTACAGGCCTGGTCATGAGTGGCGTGCGATCACACACGAATGTTCCCACACGTGCCATATTTCAAAATGGTGTGCGGTCATCGCACATCTGGACTTCTTATAGACGTGTGGTTGTCCATCAGATTTTTATTGGGAGTTTTTTTGATTATGAAATTTTATATATATGAACTAAAAATAATAATAATAACCTTGCAAAAACAATATTTGCTTTTAAAAATAAAGACGCCATGCAAAATGAATAAAAATTCATTTTGCCCACAATTTACTTTGTTTCTTAGCAACTACAAAGATTACTTCAATTTTAACCTCATTCATTAATTATTCATGACTAACATTCCTGTCAAAAACCACAAATTTGCAATATAATCACTTTGTTTATACCTTGATAAATAATTTACAAGCAAATAAAAGTGACTTAATTAAAAAAAAAATTAAAACATCTTTTATAATATTAGAAAACTTGTTTAATAAGTAAATATTTTGTTGACACGAAAAAAATATCACTTGAGCATTGCAATTTTACTAAAATACTTTAAATTTTTTTTTTTTTGATTATAAAAGCTTTTATAATCTTATTTTGAGATGCATATTTTGTCATTAAATGCACAGTTAGAGGCAGGATAAAGGTGTATTTCATTTAAAGAACAACTCATAGTTTGATGAAAAATCAAACAGTTTTTTTCTTTAGTGAAAATGCTATAATAAATTATATTTGATCCGTAGATATACCCTTCCCTTCAATTTATATTAGCGTCATAATCGTAACATGCAAAATTTTTCATTTTCATACCTCTACTTTGGCTAAAACAGTACTTTAAAAAATACCAGACAAAAAATACATAGAAAAACATAAATACAAAATGTGCTGCTCAATATTCTTTTTATTGATATATTTTCTTGTAAACATGATGATTTTTTTGAAATGGCGAGTTAGGAGAATTTATTTTTCATCAATGATTGTCACTTTCATCCCTTAGCTTTAGCAGAAAAAAAAACTTTTTTTCTAATTTCTAACTTTTAACTAAAAGGTAAACCTAAAGTTGAGTATACCAAGGGACGTTGTATCCATATTTTTAACTGCTTGTGGTATTTTTTTCATTTATAATAATATATTAGATTATATAGGACACATATAAGGTGTCCTAATTGCATATGTGCAATTAGGACACCTTATATTTTATTTACAAGTAAAATCTGGAATATATCCAGAATAAACACGATTTAACAAAATTGATTTTCAATATATTTATGCGAAAAATTTAAACAAGCAAACGAAAGCGTGTTTTTATAAAGAAAAGCGATGTAACTTTTTAAAGAATAGAATGTTTCGAAAAAATTAAAGAAAGCCATGACAAAAACTGTACAATGAATCTGTTTATTGTCGTTATATTTTTAAAAGATAGGTATAAAAAATAAATAAAAGTGAAATATAATAATGTAAATATAGTGATAAAGTAATCACAGAATCCAAATAAATTATTATTTTTGGGTGCCCAAAAGCAATCCTCACTGTAAAATGGACCTAGATTAGCCCCAAATTAATATAAGCACACTTACCTTTTTTCTTAGTATTATCTGGAAACCAATAGTATGTTGCAGGTAGCAGAAACATTGCAACAAATGCAAGAAAAAAATAGTAAAAAGTTGTTCCCTTGTCATCATATTCAAATTTCATAGGCATGTTTGCAAGTGTCTATTTTATTTATATCTGGTTTTCCTTGGTTTTTTATTTATCTAGAAATCAAAAAAATATACTTGGAAAGTGATAATTCTGAGATAAATTTATCTTCAAATTTGCATAGAAAATAAAATATAATATGCTGCTATCATCAGAATAGAAAATATAAAATGCACATTTATCATGAAATACTTGCCCAAAACTTTCTTTATACAAGCTCTAGTGACTAATGATCTCCCAGAAATGAAAGAACTAATCAAAATCTATACAACATAAATTACAATAAATGTATTTTAAGTTTTTCCAAACATTGAAAAACTTTCAGCAAAATTGAGGGACAACTTTTTTTCAGGAAAATTTAAAAACGATTTTTGTCATGTCTTACCTGAAAATTACGTACAAATCCATAAACCCTTAAATTTAACCTTTTGAGAAAAATTGAATTAAAGAGTAATTTCCTGGCCAAAACGCCTAATAATAATTTCTGACAAGTATTGGCCTCTGAAATATAAAAAATCATTGATCAGATTTCAAGAAAAATAACTATGTTTCAGGGCCTGGACCAAGTCAACAAACATATTTGGCAGGTGGCCATATGTGGTAAAAGATGCCCTCTATGATCCTCTAGCTTCACGCAACATTAAAAAAATAACGAACCAATTTTCATAAAATTTTGTAAATAGTTTTAAAGATTCTTTTGAGTCTTGGTTCCAATAACATTTTCTAAATGACCAAAATGAGTAATCATATACAATATTTTAAAATACCTAAAATACTTTAAAATTTCAACATGAAAAAGTCTTAAATTTCTTGAAAAGTATCATAAAAGTTTTTCGACCAAGTTTCAAGCCTGAAGAATGAGGACTTTTGGCAGATAGCCAAATCGAATAAAAATGTGTTTTATTGCAATCAAATTTAATGCAAAAAAATTTTTTTTTAAGTAATGAGCAAATAGGGTTTTGTTGTTTTTAGGCATAAAACGATGTTTTGGATTTCAGGTCTGGGCCCAGTAATATTTTCAAAATGGCCAAAATTCAAAACTAAACATAAAAATTATATTTCAAATACCAAACTAAATTTCAGTAGAATCTGAAAATTATGTCTTCAAAAACCCAATTTAACAGGTTTTAGAGCACGTGTCTTTTCATGTCTTCACATGAATTTTCGTCAGGTGGTCATATGAATCAAAATATACCATCTATGGTCATTTAACTTCATCCAAATTTTAAAATGTAGTTTTTTAGCCTAAAATTACAATACTTGAAGATATGGTCGTTTTTTAGAGAAATGACCACACAGAGAGACATGGGTCATTTCATAGGACTTTGTCAGCTTTGCAGAGAAACTAAAAATTATATTTACTTTGCATCAACTAGTTTTATTCTATTCACAGAAAATGAGTTAAATATGAACTTAATTGTTTTCAGGACTTACATTTAGGGAACAAGTATACAATTTCAAGAAGGAAAAACCCCTATGAACACCATAAACCTTTTCAAAAAATTGAAAATATTAAAGGAATACCTTTTTTGAAAAACAGTCAAAAGTTTGTGTAGTGACATAACATAATTCATCAAAAGTAAAGCCATATTTTAAAAAAAGTTATAGATGATCTATCACATTTCATGTTATGTTCCGAAACATGAAGTTGTATGGGATACGACTGGAAACCAGTCAAAAAATGTGAAATCAGACCCTATGAGTTTATAAAAGCATTCAGCAGCATCTTCTGTGTTGCTTTTTATGTTAGACTGGTTTCCTACAGTTTCCCATAGTTTTATGTGTTTCCTATAGTTATAGTTATATCTTCAACTTGTATGACGTCGCATTAGACTTAATATGGCAAAAGGTTATTAAATCATCACAAATCAAAATAAGCACTAGTTAATAATGGAATTCTGGATAAATAAAAAATTTCCAAATGCAAAGTGAAGAGTGAAGATGAATGACATGACATGGATTTTAGTCAAAAACTTGGTCTTTTTAGGCTCACCAGCCAAATATAGATTAAGTTTAGTTCCAAAGAATAACTATTTGCTACTTATTTTTGTGCAAAATGGTAAATGACTAAACTTCTTACAAATATATTAAATCAACATAGATTTTTGCAAGAATTCAGGATGAAATATTCTTACAAATCTCTGATATATAAACCTATAGAAATCTTATGGAGAACTTATATTCATAAAGATTGAATTGATTAGAAGCTATTTTACTTAAAATGAGGTGTATTTTATCTTGGAGTTCAAAATCTGAACTGATAATGGAATAACTTTAAACCAACTGAATGACTAATTTATACATTAAAAGCAATACATTATAGAAAGCATGTCAGACCATCAATTGAAAATTCTTCATATTTACAAATTTGAATGAGGTCCATAAGAACTATATCTTTACTATAATCAATACAGCAGTGAATAATTTAGCTTTGATATTTGAGCGATTTTTTATGTTGTGATAATATAACTATAACGTCTGTGTTTAAACTATTTCAGCTATCTCTAGTTAATTTTCTATTCATCACTGCTTGATAGTAGAAAAATCTTTATATATTTCAAATTAGAAAAATATAAAAAATGCTTTTGATCAGAACAAATCAAATTAAACTATAAAAAACTAAAAACAAATGAATTTTTAAATTAATATACATTTAATATTTAATATAAATGAAATTATATGGCAGTACATGCTAACAGGTTTAATTTTTTTTAAATTTAAAGTTTTACGCAATTCAGAAAAAAATATTAAAACTAGTAGAGAAAGAAGCTCTAATGACTAATGGACTCCTGAAAATAAAATCTAAATCTAAATATATTGTTTTTAAGGCTAATGTCCAAAAATATCATTAATTCCAAAAAAATATTCAAAATATCTTCTAAATTTACAAAAATTTCAGCATAACCGAAACACATCTTTTGGAGAAAAAAATATTAAAAACAAACATTTCAGACATGCCTCACCCAAATGGGTCAAAATCTAAGAACCTTCAATTTCATGAAAAACCTGAAACAAAAGCAATGAACAGATTTAAATAAAATTGTTTTTGAAAAATACAATTTTTGTAATCAAAACTGACACATTTTAGGGTTTGGGAACTGGGGCAAAAAAATTTCAACTGGTGGTTAATGTAAAGTAGAAGAAGGTACATTAACTTCAAGTCAATTTTTTTTGTAATTTAAGAAACAGATTTTGATAAAATGTCAAAAATGTTACTTTTTGAGCCTAAAATGATCATATTTCGTGTTCTGCTGACCAGTTAACATTTTCAAAAAGACCCTTATTTATTAGAAACAATATTTCCTAATATAATCCAAAATTTTAGCACAATCGGAATGTCATTTTATGAGAAAATCCAAAAACACTGATTGAGTCATATGAACTATCAGAAAGATTACTCTACTTTATCGCTATCAGTTTTCAAGTCCTGGATAAGAATTATAATAACATAATAAAACTTCATAATCATCTGTAATGACTATAATTGCCATCTAGGGCAATTCTTTTGTCACAAGAATTAAGCTTATTTGAAGAAAAAAAAACAGTTTGAAGTCTTCCAAATTCATTTTTTAAAGGCTAAAACCTTAACAGTAAAAAATTTCTGCAGCAATGAAAAACGGTGAAATATTTCATGTAAAAATAGGTAAAAATACAAGATACTAATTATTTGGTATCACATTGTAATAGATGAAGAGTCTCATAACAAGTTTTAATAAATACAACGTACTGTGACCTTTGTTCTATCGTTAGAATTGGTATTTCCAAGCTTTGAGAAGCCCAAGATATCTGGAGTTTGATGGCATCCACACTTGACTGTAACAAGTCATCAAAAGAGGATGAAGAAGGCACTTGTTTTAACGGTTGTGATCTTTCAATGACATGATTTGAGGGCAAAACTTCTGTTTTAACATCAACCTCCTCACAACCCACACAATATTGAACTCCTTGCCTGTCTTCTAACAATATAGCCTGACATTTATTACAAGTTAAACCAAGCATTTTGTATCCTTTAAGAAGGTAATCTCCCATCAATTTACTGATTTTGTTTGATCTTTCACGTTGAATAGTAAGATGATTCTTATCTGCTTCAGAAAGTTCTGGTAAAAAGTCACTCATTTTAGATACTTTTAGCTGCTTTTTGCTCTTAACTACTTGTTACTCTGCTTTATGCAAATATTCATATATTCTGTAAAAATCAATATTATTCAGTTGAGTTGAAAAAAGCATAAAATTCTTATGACTTTCAGCCAATTTCATAAAGTTTAATTTTTAACTCCAGAGATTTCGCTTTCAAACTTGTTCAAATAAAGTTCTTTCTTGAAATGAAAGATCAAACTCATTTATGAGAAAAAGCTAAATATGAAAGATCTTGGATAGAATAAATTTTTTGATCCTTAGCACTGCCAATATCACTTCCATTATCATTAAAAATGAATACAGGGTGTATCAATGTATCCTTAGCCTTGCTATTGCAATATAACAGGAAAAAACCCCAAATAATTAAAGACTTACTAAACGCTAGAAACTGAAGGTATATAATGTCATAGCTAATAACAACCGTTAAAAAACAGCAACAAGTAAAAAAAAAAAAGAGAATTTATGGTATTATAAGGAAAGTGCCGATCGATATAGGTCAAAAAATTTATATGTTATTTGAACTTTTATAATCCAGATCCAGGCCTACATTCGCCAAGACAATTGGAAGCTGATGGACCAAATTGATTTGGATAGTTACTAGAGGTATAAGACAACATTTGGATACAAAAACTGAAACACTGGATTATTACTTTTGGGGGCAAATTTCTAATAAGTGGGTCAATTCCCCATTGTCCGTAACCCAAAAAAAGAATATTTAAAGAATATGTACATATTTATTGTATTTTATGTATAGATAAATTATTTATTTAGAGCTTCTT
Source organism: Euphysa ruthae (assembly GCA_035046665.1). NCBI lineage: Eukaryota > Metazoa > Cnidaria > Hydrozoa > Anthoathecata > Corymorphidae > Euphysa > Euphysa ruthae. The sequence continues at coordinate 10,563 of JAUZNK010064906.1, forward strand.
TCTTATATTCCAATACTATATCCAAATTACATGATATTAACTCTCTATATAATTATACTCCCTTCCTTTTGCTACCAGTATGCATGAGTAATTTATTAATTACGCCCACAATACTTAGTTGTAATCGTGATGTAATTTCACATGATTGAAATATAACATCTTCCCCTCCTTTCAGATTAGAATCTCCTGGAAAACAAAACAAAGAGACAAAAAATGTCCACTGAAATTTAACGCTTGTTTAAATGTTTTTAAGATTTTTTTATTTTTTTTATGTTTATTTAATATTTACGACATTGCAAAATATTTCTACAGATTCATTTCGGATATCGCATTCTCGTTTCTGCTGCTCATTCAACTTGAAGTAGTGTTTCGTCATTTGACTGTTGCTTGGAACTTTCAAAGAAACCTCCCCCCTCCCCTCTTACCCTTAACTTCAACAACTCCGAGGCCCGAGGAAGAATAATTAAGTGAGAAATATTCTGGGTAATACTATTGTCAATGGCGGATTTAGCGGTAACCATTGATACTTGTAACTTGGTATGGTACTATCTTAAAGTTCAATGTAAGCTTGTTTATATGTCGTTGTTTATGGAGCACCTAGTCTCCCACTATAAGAACTCACTATTTTGCATGTCTACGGCTATAAAAGTATTGACTTACTTTCGAGCTGTATTGTGTATTGTGTCATCAATTTGCGTACGTGTTTTTTTGGTTGAAAAATGTACAAGATGACGTGTAGTGCAACTAAACATCATCGATGCTGGTGAAACATGTGTTGCCGGATGTGTTGTTGTAAGAAAATTGTATCTTTCTACCTCTTTATTCTTCTGTTGAATATATGGTGATCGAATCGATTTCATAAAAGGTCGGTTAAAATGTTTAACTTGACCATTTGCTTGTGGCCAAACAGGTGTAATACGGTGATGATCGATAGCATTTTATTCCATAAAATTCGCTATCGCTGTGGAGAAAAATGGGGCGACTATCGCCTGATATAATTTTGTTGGGATTCCCAAAATTTGAATGTTTTTGAAAGTACTTTAATAAGAGTGTCTGCTGAAGTATTGTTTATAAATTCTACTACTGGGTATCGAGAAGGCTTGTCAACCATAACATTATTTATATTATATGTGGGCAAAGGTCCAAGATGGTCTATATGTAAAGTATGACACACATTTAATGCTATTTTAAAATAACTCAATGGTTCTGGTGGTTTGTCAACAGATGGCGCTTGGCAGGAAATGCAAGGTTTAATTTGTTTTTTTATTTATTCGTTCATACCATGAAAAAATACTTCACTTCTCATAAAATTTTTTTGTTTTATCGATGCTTGATGTCCAAAGTGTCCAATTTTGACTGCATCCATTTTGTTGGTAAAATAATTGTTTGCTTTAAGCAAAATGACTTTGCTAGCATTTAATGTTATTTTGCTTTTGAATTTTCGAAATTTCTTTAAATCATTAATGTTCACGCCAAGAAACAAATCATTATGTTTTTGTGGCTCATTGACAAAATGCCATTTATTGTTATATGTTTCAGTGCTTTCAAAATTGCTTCATTTTTGGTTTCGTGTGCTATATCTTCAAGTCAAAAAGCATTTTGCAAAGCAAACTGTAAAATCATGTTAACATAACTGTCTATAATTTTCTGTGTCTGAGTGGTCACTGGATGTCAACTGGTGTAGTTGGAAATGTTATCTTCACTATTAACATGATGCATTTTGAACTGGTATCCTTGCAGACGTAGTGTCATTTGCTCAATAAGTAAAAGCATAATTGAATTTGGTTTTTTTAAAAGCTGAACAAGTGGTTTATGATCTTTTTATATTTCAAAATTACGTCCAAACAAATATAAACGAATCTTTTCGCATGCATGTACTACACTCAAACACTTTCGCTCTATATGACTATATTGTTTTTCTGTCTCTGCAAGAAAACTAGATAAATAACCAATAATATGGTTTGTATTAAATTTAGGAGATCGTTACACTAATATTGATAAAACTCCAACTGGACTGGCATCACGATACACAAATATAACTTTATTATTATTGAAATAAGAAATATTAGTGTTTAGTCAAAATGTTTATAAGACAAAGGCTTTTTAACATTGAGTCGTCCAATTGAATTCAAAGTTCTTTTTACTTAATTCATGTAATGGATATGTTATTGAACTGTTATCATTGGTGAAAAGTTTTAGGTAATTTGTTAAAACAAAGAAAATTCTAACCATCTTGGAAGATTCTGGAGGACTTCTTTTAAATCTTTAAACTTGGATTCGCTTGGTTTCATGCCTGATTTTGAGAATATATAACCATTATATTGTAAGTGCTCTTTGTGAAATATACATTTTTTTAAATTCAATGTAACTCCCCTCTCAGACAAACGTTCTAAAAGTTTTTGTAAAATATCATCATGATTTGTTTCACTAGTACCAAAAATAAGAACGCCATTCGCAATGTTTAATATAAACACAGTATCTGCTAAAATTTCTCGCAGAGCATGTTGGAGTTCCACGGATGCAGAATTAATATCAAAAGATAAACGTTTAAATCTTAGTATGAAATGCTGTTATATATCTAGAATTTTTTTTCAAGTTCTAACTGATGAAATGCATTATTCAAATCTAACTTTGAAAATCCCGTAGCATTGGTCAGTTTGAGTAAAAGATCATCCACTGTTGGGGTTGGATATCTTGTAAGCCCTATAGTTTTATTTGCATTATGCATGTCAATATAAACAGAAATTTCCTGGTTACCTTTTGTTACAATGACCATCTGATTAATCCAAGGAGTCTTTTTGGAAGGTTGCGTCCTCAATGATGTCCTGAGATTCAAGTAATTTTAAGATGTTCTTTTACTTTATCTCACAACGCAAAAGATATTCTTCTATCTTTTTGAGTGAAGGGGGTATGGTCACATCTATATGTAATGTTACTTTTCTATCCATGATTTTCCCAATTTTTTTAGAGAAAAGTGAACTCTCAATTTTAGCTATTAGAGGTTTAAGACGATTAGGTATTTTTAATTCAATTGTTTTATTAGCATTTACAGGTAACACTAATAAATTAAGCTCAATTGCAATTTTTCCACTAAGCAAGTTTTTGTTCTTAGTATCCAATACATGAAAATCTATTGGTAAAAGTTTTTGCTTAGTTTCTATCATTAATGTGACCACCTCTCTTCTTGCCAATATGTAAAAATTTTTGTGTTAGATTAGCACAGTTTAAGGTTTTGAATATGACTCATCAATTTGAGCACCAAAATATTTGTATTAGAAAATTTAATTTTCCCTCCACTTATTCTAAAATTTAAAACTTTAGGTAAATTCTTTTTATTTTTTTTTATTTAGTGAGGTTTTATATGATATAAAAATTATTATTTCAGTTTCGCTCACATTAACGCTCAGACGTTCCATTTGTTATGATGATATCTGAAATATCAATACTCATAGGCGCTAATCACCCTGAACTCTATTTGTAGACTGATGTCAGAACAGGTGAAGAGAAATACCCAGTCGCTTTAAAAACCAAACTCGTATAGGTCATAAAAATTCCAAAGTCGTTTTATAAAATCAAATTTCTGTTGATTTAAAGTTAGAAAGCTCCATAAAATAATTTTGACAAATCGAATCGTATGGAACAATGAGAGCAGACATATCAAAGACATTTTACCAGTGAGTCGAAAAGAAACGTATAGACATCCTAGAATCTACAGCAGTCAAGTGCCAGGGTAGATATACCGTAGGTCTTCTATCGAAAAACAAAGCACCTCAGCTGCTAAATAATTGTGCACTAGCTCTTCTTTCCTGTTTGTTACTCATTAAAAATAAAAAACTATGATTAAATAATGACCAGATAAATTATGCAATACCCTAGGGTTTTTTCAAATATTAACAAAAACGAAATATATATATATACAAAAGAATTAAGAATGATCTTTATAGGAAGAAAAATATATAAATACAAACGGAAACAGCAACAATTTTCATAATAATA
>JAUZNK010064917.1:2663-14555 GCA_035046665.1 Euphysa ruthae
TGTATATTTGCTTAATACATGCTGTTTTACTAATTGTATATTTGCTTAATACATGCTGTTTTACTAATTGTATATTTGCTTAATACATGCTGTTTTATGGCATTTTTTTAAATTAGAAGGTTTTAAAAGTGTTGAGGGGATAAACTTTTTGCACATCTCTCAAATATTAAATTTCACTGTATAAACTTCCGCGATAGTTTCTTCCAGTAAAATTTTCTCCCATAAAAATAATCTTTGTTTACATTTACCGTGATAATAAGAAATACTAAAATCATCCTCGCAAGAATAAACAGTGTCTATTTCTGATTGAAATTTGCTATTAGACATCACTTTTCCTACAATATTGTTGATGACTGACTACATTTTAGCGGTGGTGTTTTACAACAAGAATATAACTGGTGAGAATAAATGAAAATTTGTAGGAACAATTTAAAAAAAAAGTTTTGCATCTCTGAAACAAAGTCAATTGAAAAAGTCGCTGTCGTCTAGAAATTGAAGATATTGCGGTAATGTCACATAGTTACATAAGTTTGGCCAAGCATCCATGAATTTGTATTGGTCCACAAAAAAGTGACCATAACCCAATAGAACTTGGAGTATATTATTAGCAGGTATATTCAAACCATCATTATTGAAATATCCAACAAAAACACCAATACTTAAAATATGATATATCATGTAAGAAAAATCATCACAGCAATCTTTTTGTAAAGTAAAACGAAGTTGAAAATTTTAGATGAGAAATGAGGTGTTTTTTATAGAAAATATTAATAAACAAGGAAATCTTTCAATATGAACAAATTCTAACCCTTCTCGGAAATAAGCTGCTAAACTTTGAAAGTTGTCATTATCAATATTTTCAAAATGAATGTTAAAACTGGTAACTTTTATTTCATAATTTGTAAACGTTTTTGATAATCTTGTTTCAGTAAATAACATTAAATCAGACGTGTTTATAATTTGGTTTGTTTTAATATCATCTGTATGACGTCTAAGAGATTTGAAATTCAGGTGACAAAAAATAAACTTAGCCGATAGTAAATCAAAGCGTTTAACTGGTACAATAGGAGACTCAATATGAGGTTGTTCAAATTCTAGTAGAGCACTTTCAGCAGAATGAGTTGTCTTTTTACAAACTTTTCCTAAAATAAATAATCCAGCTAATGATTCAAATTTACTTAATGAGACATACATTTGTCCTATTTTAAAGCCTCTTTGTTTTAAAAGTTTAAAACTCATAAAAGCTTGTGGAAACTGCTGACCCTGAAAATTGCCGAAAAGTGATATTATTACCACTGTAAATCTACATACAAATTTCAATCTGAACTTTTTTAATAGGAAGGCAATCATTTTGCTGTGCATATAAATCATTACGTCTCAAACTTAAATCAGCATTATTACCATTTAAAGACATATAAACTACTGATGGTACACGTTGGTGCAATTTCATAATCTCCCTATTTGACCATACTGAACCGATCATCAATGTCCAAATTTTGAGTTTTAATAATAGCGCTAATTGCAGTAGGGGCGAGTAATAGAACCTTTTCTCGACTAGGATTTTTGTGTGCAAATAATTTTGTTAGGTGATAAAAAAATTATTATTGTTATTAAAAACGAAGATTTTTACAGGATAGTCACTTCAGTTAAAAATTAACTGTTATAAATGTGAATCCAGCTCGATAAAAGTTAAACATATATAAAATAAAATAAAAAATAAAATATTAGTACAAAACATGGTGTATAGTTGGTAAGTAAAAATAAATAAATAGTATGCATTTCTAGTAATGAAAAACCTCAAAGGGTTAAGTTTTTTAGGTTTAAGACAATTTAAAATTTTTAAATACTGTTCTGCATAACTGAACTAATTTAAAAACTTCTCTTCGCTGGTTATCCAATGAATTTACACGATCATTGATATTGATATCTGAAACAATTATTGAATTTCCAGATAATCTGTTTTCCATCTTCAACTCCCTCATCACTAATTTCAGAAGTTAAATCTTCTGTCTCATCATTTTCGCAATCTAAAATTGGATCTTGTCTGGGAAATTCTTCAAAGTTTAAATGAGCATCATCTATTACATCTCCAAAAGGTTCAAACATTTGGCGATTTCTGAAAAAATCTCTTTCACATGATCGATCCTCTTGTAGCCTTTATGTATAAGACCCTTTTGAGAGTAGCTCATTTTCATTTCTGTAAGGGAGGTTAAGCATTATCAGGTGATGACTAAAGTTTTATGCATCTTTATGCTGATTTGACTGATAAAATCTTAAGACCTTTTTAACGATATGAAGTTTCATTTTTTTTTAATTATGTAAAATCTTTATTTTAGGAAACATTGATAATGGCTCCAAATGATTTTCTGTTTGATTTGTTTTAGTTAACACAACAGGTTATGAATCATTCTCGCCATTTTTAGGCCTGAACTCTTTCTCATAAAGCGATAAAAATAATGGTAGACAAACAGTTCTCACAATTTATGGTTTATTAGGCCTGTCACTGTACCTATCCGCATTGCTTTTCGATAAATATCAGTAGAATCAGGATCTATTTGTTTTTATTTTTCTTTGCTTGATTCTCTTTTCTAATGCTTTTTTTCACTCTTCTTTATTTAATCCCTAAGAATGGTTTTGCAATAATAGTTTCACCTGTGAAATACCTTGAAAAATTAAAGCGACAAGTTTTATTCTTGCATTTACGACATGTTTTGGAGTGGGAGTGAATTTGAAATGTTTCAACCATTTCATGCAAGAAAGGTTGATCAACTTTATCTAACATATTCACCTCTATTGATTTATCTATTTAATTTACAAAGATTGCTGTATTTTTTAGTTAAGGAAAGTTCTTTATCCGCATAACAGAGTGTGTGTGTGGACCTCCTCGTATTTGAAATTTTTGACGATTGGCATAGTAAATTGTTTTTCCAAGAGGCCCATCAACAACAACTTTAAAAAATTTTTAAAAAACTAGCCTAAATTGATATTGTGTAAAAAATTTAAGAGGAATTTAATTCAGTACTTTACGTCTTTCCTTATAAGAAAGGTTGTTAATTTGATCATCAGATGATGATCTACCTTACTGTTTGCTTATTTTATGTACCAATTCTTCTTAAATCAGCACACGAAAGAGTTGCGAACAAACTAGGCTGTCACATTTGTCGTACCATTACAAGTACTTGATAAAAAAATTATTTCCAATAAGAAGTCTTACCTTTTACCTCCGATAGGAATTTATAAGTTTTTTCATTCTGTATCAAAGTATTCAAATTTTGCAGATAGTTATTTGATAACTCACCAACTGTAAAATATCCCTGGAATTTTTTCATTGCAATGTTTATTTGTGATTTCACTCTTAGTTGTTGATAAATATATTGAGCAAAAAACAATTAGTCATTAGCTGAGGCAAATTTTTGCGTATAATTGGGTTAACTGATACATTTTGTCGAGCTTTTTAACCACAATTTCCAGTCGGGAAAAGAAAAGGATGTGCCAAAAATAGATATTGGTGTTTTACCCCGGCAATGTGAAATAGCGAATTCTTCATTGCATTCGTTAACAAGAGTAGTTTCAGTACAAGCAACTCTGTGTTTGAATATTGAACCGACTTCAATTTCCTTCCTTTTAAAAATCAATTTCATTATCATTATCACTGGCTTCTTTTTCATTAAAACTCTTGGTAACTTTTTTAAAATACTTAATAAATCTAAGAGTAAGTTACAAATTGAACCTAATCCTTTTTTAAATTCTCCCCTTGGCATCGTACCGATTTTCATAAATAAAAGTATTTCAGCAACAAGGGCTTATTTTTTTTTCAAATCATTAAATTGGTCAGGTGCATTATATACCTCTAGCTTGATACAAACTGCTTGAGGTGGAACTTTACTTTTAAGTAGATATTTATCACAAGTATTACAAACATATTCTGTTTCATCAGTATGAACATGAGAAAAGTAAAAGTTTTCGGGAACTGAATACTTTTCTATAGTAAACTTTTTTACGCGGCGCTTGTATAAACAACGGTTACAAGTTAAACAAATATAAAACGGGCTGTCCTATAATGTTTGATTAAATCTTTCAACGCAACCCGTATTTGTTTTCTTTTCTATTGCCAAAATCAAGACACATGCTTGCTTTTTTGCTTGACGTTTGTCAATTCCTTTTTAGTTTGTAAACACGTGTGATACAAAGCGGAAGACTTAATTTCCTGGTGATAATATTCGGTTTGATTATTTTGATTTTGACATGCTGGCGTTGACTTGATTTCTTTTTTAATTTGCTGATAATACTCAGTTTGATTTATTTCTTGTTTAGATATGCTGGCGATAACTTTATTTCATCCATATATTTTTGATAATATTCACTTTGATGATATTTTTGCCTTTTATAAGCTGGCGAAGATTTAATTTCTTCTTTATTTCGCTAATAATATTCAGTTTGATTTTTTTTTTTTTTCGACCGTGAGAATCAAATAAATTGTTTTCTTATTTCAATATGAAGATATTGCTATTCATACAAACTATAACTCCATCTGATTTTGTCAAATCCTCTAAAAATCTTCTTTCCCAAAAGGTTGAAAGTTTTTTTTTCAAGTTCTTTTGTTGCATCAAATTCATTTTCTAATAAAAGAAATATAAGGAACTCAGTAGTACCTATTACAATTCTATCAGGAAAATCTTCAATCAATCTTTATTTAAACTTTGATCAAACTTCAATCAAGCTTTATACATTTTTTTACAGCAATATGTACTGTAAATGCTTCTCCACTAAATCTGCTAGGGCAGATATAATTTAATTTCAGTACATAGTCTGTTCTGTACTGAAAGTATTTCTTTCCTTCAGTCTGTGCGGAAAGGGGACCTCTTATTCACAGTCTTCTCTACTAAAAATACTTCTTTTCTTCAGTCTGTGACGAAAGGTGAGAATGATTAATAGTTAATACAAATTATAAAATTAAACTCTAGAGTTCGAAAGAAATTCCAAAAAAAAATCAAAAACCAAACTCATATAATTTCCGTTTAACCAGTGCTATCATGGAAATTGGACGAAAAACTCGAACAGAAGAGTATAAAATTATTTCACAGTGTTAAAATTAATTCATATTATTATAATTATTTCATATTATTATAATTATTTCATTTTATGAAAATTATTTCGCAGTATTAAAATTCTTAAATTAATAATTTTTACAACGCCGTTGAAGCTTTCATTGGATAGAAAAAAATTATGTATTTTGCTTAAATGTTATCTCATTCGATCTTCAAATGCAATAACTGCCTGATGTATCACGTTAAAAATCTTTTTTGGAACTTTTTTTCCCATATATTTTACAAGTATTTCAAGAAAAGTTTATCAATATTCTCAACAGATATTGGAATGTCATTTTCTTTACAAACTGTTCTTATCGATTTCACACCAACACGTTGGATCGTAGGAAACATTTGATATTAGACCTAGAAGGATGTTGCATAGTTTTAGGTCTGTTTTGATGGAAAATGGTCATGTAGACAAATGCATAACAAGGTTAATTCAAATTCTTTTTATGTTAAAGTAGTTTCAGCGATTTCCAGACCATCAGCGTCGATTAAGGATTTTTCATCAGTTGTTTTTTTTTGGACATTTTTAGGTGGGATCCAGTTACTTAATATGTCTCCTCAAAGGTAAGCTCTAAAAATTAGAGAACAACCGCTATAAACCTGTCATCTTCATCTAGACCAATTCTTAATATAGCAGGTTTATTTTGCAGCTCACGAACTTCAATTACATTATCAACTAGAGATGGAAAATTACTAAATACAACTGTATGCTGAGCTATTCTTTCTTCAAATTTATTTATTTTTTACTAACTTCTATAACCAATTTTTCTATGCTGAAAGAAATAACCCAAGAAAATTTCTTTTTTGTATAGGTCATTTTTTTAGACCTGCGTCTATACTTGGTTCTTCTAGAACAATACTCAACTACTATTAGTTTGATTATCTTTTTCAATTTTCATACAACAAACTTCTTAGGTTTTCGAGATGCAATTAGAGATGATAACCTGATTTCAGCAGTCACTATAAAGATTCTATGTTCTCATTTTCTGACAAAACGCAATATTTTTTGCCTTCGAGAACCATACAGCTTTCAAGAGATGGAAATAAAATTTTAGGACCATTCAGCTTTCAAGAGATGGAAATAAAATTTTAGGTATAATTTTTGAATAATATGTTACAAACAGAGCAGGGACGTGCCGAATATTAGAAAATTAAACTTTAGCCTTTTTCCTTTCTCAGGCTATAATAATGAAAATTTTTGCGTCATTACGTATTAATTTTTCGATTCATCGCATAACTTTTCTTGTGTCAACAGATATGACTTTTTTTTGAGTCATCTTCAATCACTTTTATCGGGCCCTCAAGAATTACATTTTTCAGGTCGTCGTGAATCACCTTTTCGGGTCATCGTGAATTACTTTCTCGATTCATTGTGAATGATTTTTTTTGGGGTCATTAAAAATTTATTTATTTATTGGGTAATCAAATATTAGTTTATTTCTTGGGTCAGCAAAATTTTTTTTATTTTCTCGGGTCATTTTTTCACTTCATCAAGGTGAATTTTTTTCAGCTCATTGTCTATGAGCTTTTTCAGATCATCACTTTTTTATGGTCATCAAATATTTGTGATTTATTTTCTCAGTTCATTAAAAATTAGCGATTTTCTCAGATCATCGAAAATTATTGATTTTCTGGTTTAAAAAAAATTGCTGTTTTTCGACTCATCAAAGCAGATTTTTTTTGGCTCATTGCAAGTGAAATGTTTCGGGTCTTGGCAAATGCACTAAGTAAATATAGGATTTGCATTCAAAACACCAGGGTATGTATTTCATTCTGGCTACACAAGCTATCAACGGTTATAAAGTATCAACTTAATTGTGTTATAAAATTTTCCTTCTATAAATTGTCAACCTCACTTGCTTTATGCAAATTAAACACTTCGTGTTATGAAGTATCTCCTTAGATTCTTTTGGTATCAAGCACCAAATCACTTTAATCGTATTATAAAAATATAAGATTCTCGTGTTAATTAACGACTATATTTGTGTTATTAAAAGATATGCGATACCAAATTGTAGTAAGTATTGTGTTAGATTTCTACCTCTAAAATGTAGAAATATCTTTTCAAAACTGCTTAAATTCCATATAAAGGATATTAACGTTTGATTTAACCGCTAGTAATAAGTCTAATGACTTATCAGGCTAAGACTTATCCTTCGAAAAATTGCAGACTACACAAATGTATGTTTAGAACCTGATAAGCGTATTGGTTTTGATTGCAAAAACATAATTTTGGAAGGTTAAAATAATGTCATATCATTCAACAAGATGTTTTTACTCATTATTTTATGTATTAAAATTTGTAACTATTGACTGCACTTTTTTTGAGTTATATAGTGAATAACTCTTTTACGGGTCATCACTAATGACTTTTATCGGGTCATATTGTAAGAATTTTTTCGGTTCGTCGCGTATGGTTTTTTTCGGTTCATCACGACCTCGTCAATCACTTATTTCAGGTATCAGTAATCAAAATTTTTGATATCGCCTCAAAAAATTTTTTCTTCGGCTATTCGCAAGTCCATTTTTTCGTATCATCAAAATATGGTTTTTATTATTATTTTTTTTATTTTCAGACGCTTTTCAGGTTATAACGCTCATAAATATATGATTGTAAGTTTATTCAAACTAACGGGCTATAAAAATTTTCATTCGGGTTAAACAAATTATCAATCTTCGGTTTATAAATATAAACTAATTTGTGTTTACCACTTCTCGCGTTAAGTGTTAAACCCCCATAAGTATAGCAAAATTTGATTTTGCATAACTGTGCACTTTAAATATATAGTAATCAGAAATTAACCATTATTTTTTCGATTTTCATCAACACAGCCCTAAAATGTGGCATTTTATCAAAGTATTTAAAAATTTCGTACATAGCAAAGCCCATAGCAAAAGTGTATTGCCCCATGAAAACCTTTAGAGCAATATTTAGAGTTATCAGAGAAAATATCAGAGTTACGTAAACATGCTAATGATGATGATGTTGTTGATACTGGTGTACGTGGCAGAAACGGAGCTTTTCGTCATTAAATGGTGTTTTTGTCGCGCTATCAATAGATAACGGTAAAGTTTTAGATATTATTGAACCAAGGAGCAGATCCAGCAGAGGTTGTTCTTTAAAGAAAGATATGATGACAAACCCTACAGCTTATGCACAATGAAGAAACCATCATGTGTGTAAATTTATTTACAAAGGTTCTGCCGGTAGAGTAGAGACCGAAGGGGCAAAGTGCGTGTTTTCAAGATCTGTCGAAAAGCATAAGTGTGATCACACATTGCATTTAGATATTATAAATATATAGCTAAGGTATTGCATGGCATTTCTTTTGGAAATTGTTGTACTACGCTACTAGCTGTATACCCACAAAGATTTGGCTAACTAGTGTATTTAAAAAGAAATGTATAAAGAAATTTTGAGGACCGGGGCATCAATACCCCTACATTTAATAAGTTTTGCTCAGAAACTCAATGCATGAAAATTAAATTTTCGCCTGATGTGGGAGACGAACCTTTTGACCTATAAATTTGGAGAATTTTATCATTTGATTATTTTAACGTGGGGCCAAAAAATATTATTTCGAACTAGTTTAATATAGAAGTGCCCACGGGTTTTGTTCTGGTGTCAGAAAAATTTTTTTTTAAACATTTGAATGACTGGAGCATAGAACTCCGTACCTTTTGAATTCTAATCGAGCGCAAAGTTTAATAAAAAGTTATTATTTTATGATAATATTTCCATTAACAAAACTCGTTGAATTTTTGCTTGCTATTATTTTTGTTTTAAATATCATGTGCGTTCTAGTTGTTGTTAACCACTTCAAATTCTATTTAATTTCCTAAGTCCTAAGTCTTTGAAGTCTAGGAGATAGAAGAGGAGAGGCAGCATGGGAGTTCATTCGCGTAGGAGGAGAAGGTAAGGTATGAACAGAATCTGTTGAGTGAGTCATGCTCAAACTAAAAATAGAAAATACTAATCCTTATAATTGAAGTAAATCTAAATAATTGTAACTAATAAAAATGTCTAAAAAAAATTTCCAAATATTACTATCATTCGTTGACAACATTAACAATTTTTGACCATGTGCGTTATTTATAGCTACTCATAATGTAAATAAGCTACTACGATTACGATTGGTTTGTTTGTTTAAATCCAGGTATGAAGGTAATCTTAATCAATGAAACCCATTAAAATATTATCCAATATTTGAGGTGGATTTGTGTCATTTAAGGCTATTTATTTATTTCATTATAGAGACTACCTGCATACCCGCCAAGATTTGGCTTATTGATACAATTTAAAAAGAAATCTTAAAAAAATTAAAAAGAAATTTGGAGGGATGGGTCGTACCTCTCGCATGCTAGGCGAGCGTCCTAAGGTATTATTATGATAGGGATAGCTAGACTTAATACATATTATAATTATTTGTTAATGGGAGCTCTAAATACACCTGAAACAAATCAGTGAGCCTTCCTATCAAAATTAGCTGAAAGCTGTTTGTTGGCCCACTTTAAAAATACAAATACGTTGGAATACTTAAACTAAATAATTGTTAGAGTGTAATTTGATTTCTATTATTTTTTTATAAATATACTATCTGTTATATTGAAATATGTATTTAAGCCTAAATGTAAAAAATATGAAAACTGAATCACAAATAAATTTAGCAGCCTCAGGGAAGAGGTTGGACGCACCCTGCTAAGTAGAGATTTCATCTCAAGCATCACGCTACGTCGTTTAAAATGTGATTCAACTTTTCATTTTTCACGCATTTAGGCTTAAATTTGATTGCCTTATTTTTCTCGGCATCTGAGTGACAACAGATTCAGAAAAGGTATTTTGCTATTCTGTATCATCACGCAATAGACCTTTTATAGAACATGTCTCACGGGAAGTGTCAGCAATTCTGCCATCAACATCGCGTAAATCTTTAAAAGAGGTGCATCTTGTAGTATGTAATAATAAAAAACAAATAAAATATTTTTTTTAAGTTAGTCCCGCTCAAGGACTGACTTGAAAAAAATATTTTACTTTCGGGTAAATATTTTATCAACCACTTTTTCTGGCATTCCTGTTATAGATTTTAAGAAAGAAATGTGTGGGAATTTCCAAATACTTATACTGACGGGAATCTTTATTTCCTGAATTTAATTTAAACCATGCCATTAATGTTGTCAGTTTGTGATCTGCATGCGGTTGTTTAACGCTTGAAAGTCTTTTTCCTCTCAAAAATAAATATAGTTTCCATTTGGGAGATAAAAATTTAGGCGATAAACAGAATGTGATATTTTGATGCGTTGTAGTTACGAATGAATTTTTGAAAATTTTCATTCACAGCTCTATCTTGAGGTGCCAGCGGTTTTAAAATTACTTTACCCTTATGATGGCAACATTGAAAACGATTTATTAATGGTAGTATTAAATTTAAGAGCATTGCAAATGTTACTTACCTGGTTCACTGCACCTAGATAAATAGGGTCAGGGTTATTTATTTCTGCATCATGAACACTGTTATGTGCATGCTCCCCACGTCTAGCTCGTTTCCTACCCAACTCTCTTACAGCACTTTGCTCTGTCAATCTACCAGCTCTTAATTTGGCAACTCTTTTTCTATTTAACTGCCTTTTTCGTTGATTAGGAGACAAAGCAGGCACAATGCTGGAAGCTGGAAGTAGAATATGGTTAGAGTGATCCACACTCAAATTAAAAATAGAAAGTCCTTAAAGATTCAATACCTATAAATAAAACAAATAAATCAAATCTAATGTCAAATTTCCAAGTTTTAATATTATTCATTGACAACATTGGTTTACCATAAAAACATCTTGCCATGTGCGTTCGTTCCGTGATGTTGCTCTTTTGGGCCTTTTATAGCGTCGACCAATAAAAATGCTTAATTAAAAAATGTGCAAATGACCGTAGGATATCATTACATATGGATATTATTATAGATATTATTTCTATACTACATTGTTAAGCTAGATTCCAAGTTAAAAGAAGTATCTAAAATTCTCTTAACCTTCAAGATTTCTTTCAAATTGTAAACAATATTTTTTGAGGCGCTACCCGAGCGAATTTTCATTCCAGATCAAGTGTACTAGAATCCCAATTAAATTCTATTTAAAAAAAGGCGACACTTAAAGATATTTACCAAAATGAAATATTAAAGAATGAAGCTTTTAACCAGGTGCCAGTGCCCAATGCGGACGCTGAAGAAGCTTTAACCAATTGTAGGAAAAAGAGATTCTCTAACAAGTGCTCTTTAAAAATATGTAAGTTTAGTAATGTTTAACAATGCTTTGCAAGGAAAAATAATTGTTAATTATTGTCAGTGTTTAACTTTTTTTTTCAATCGAGACAAGGTCAGCAAATAACTTTTGCATTGATGATAAATTTTCAGATAACATTCTTTTTCCTTTCTACATTATGTCAAAAAATACAAATAAATTCTTTTTAATTCATCTCATTTGATTTCCGCTAAATGTTGGTTTTTATAGTGATTAGAAGTTTTGTAGTAATTGTTTGTTAAATTAATTCTATCTGTCCAAACAACATTACTAGTGGCTTTACATTACAATTGGTTTAAATATTGCTGTGGTTCTTGTTCAACTGTCGTCAGCATCGTATGCTGGTTTACCAATAATATTAGGACTGTTGACTTCCGGTTTAATTTTAGCTGAACTGTCTGTAAAATCTTTCATATTTAATTTTACTTGAGAAGTTATTGGCGCAAGTGGCGTGTCAACTTTTTGCAAGGGTTCTATTACACTGTTATCATTCAATACTGCATCTAAA
>JAUZNK010064928.1:3394-31046 GCA_035046665.1 Euphysa ruthae
CCCCCCCCCCCCCCCCCCCCCCCGGACAACGCTATTTAAATAAAGATCTTTAAAATAAAACAAAGATTAAAAAGAGAAAAAATTAGGGAGTAATTCAAAAAATACACAGCAAATGAATTACCTTTCTTAGATATTGAATGTGATCCTTGAGCGAATCATTGTGGTCATTTAAAGAACAGATATTATCTGCTACAGATTCCCGGGGATGGACTTCATTATTATATCGGTTGTATAAACTACGCCAAAATCTAAAATAGGGTAATCATGTATTATTATTTTCCATACATTAATTTTGCTGGTAATTCAGCCAACCAAAATATAATTGATAGATGCATTATGTGACAGTGAGCAGTGTTAGAATTAAGAGGTCCTGGCCTGTAAATATGAAAAATAATGAAAAATTGAAGCCTAATCCCAGAAAAAACAGAATGAAACTTAAAAATTTAAATTGAATGGACTATATTTAGAGAATGGCTATACCAATCAATGTATAAATAATTGATAATTTTTGTAATTACCAACTACTTATTTTGCCGGCTTTCATATATTTTATGACACCACTTTTCTTGTGTGGGTGGATTAAAATGTAAAAAAAAAAAAAAAAAAAAAAAAAAAGAAAAAAGTAAAACGAAAATGAAAGAATGCAGATTCATTTCAACAGATCAAAAAATTTTCAACGAAAAGACTCTCTATTAAAATACAGATAAAACGCATAAAGTTGACAACAAAATCAGATATTTTAAAATTTTCAAAATATGTGAAAACATATAGTTTTCATCCAAATATTTATGAATTATCTTTTGGTGGAAACTGCTACTTCTATTTTGTTAAATCGTTTTCGTTTTGAAATTTTATGCTGAAATGTTTTAGATAGTCGAAAGTCAATCATTAAAATTAATCAACCATTAAATAATTTTAAGTTATTCTAAACTTTTCATTTCAATCAAAACGTTTCATGTATTTACATAATAAACAATAACCGTTAGAAGACATACATGTATTTTTTCTTTTGGAAAGTCATAGAAAAATTAAATAAGGGGATGAAATCATTAAATATTAAAACATAGAAAGGATACAATTATTTGAAACATCTGCTTTATATCGTTTTTTTATGTCTCTCTTGTATCTTTTCCTCAGTTGGATTGTAACGAAAATATGAAATTTCAAATAACTTTAGTAGCTATAATATTGGAGTATATTAAAACTTACTTGTAATTAAAAATGAGAAATATATTTTCTGCAACATTTCCAGCTAACATATATGTACCTCATGTTAAAAATTTTTTGTGTGGGTTTATTTTTGAATAAAAGACATTTTTTTACAGAAAAATAGTATTTAATAGACAAAAATCGACTAATAAAAATAAATAAATAAGTAAATAAACAAACAAACAAATAAACAAACAAATAAACGAACAAATAAATATTTGTAAATAATAAAAAATAAACAAAGACATTTTTTTACAGAAAAATAGTATTTAATAGACAAAAATCGACTAATAAAAATAAATAAATAAGTAAATAAACAAACAAACAAATAAACAAACAAATAAACGAACAAATAAATATTTGTAAATAATAAAAAATAAACAAAGACATTTTTTTACAGAAAAATAGTATTTAATAGACAAAAATCGACTAATAAAAATAAATAAGTAAATAAACAAACAAACAAACAAACAAATAAACGAACAAATAAATATGTGTAAATAATAAAAAATAAATAAAGACATTTTTTTACAGAAAAATAGTATTTAATAGACAAAAATCGACTAGTAAAAATAAATAAATAAGTAAATAAACAAACAAACAAACAAATAAACAAACAAACAAACAACGAACAAATAAATATCTGTAAATAATAAAAAAAGTCTTATATAAATAAACAAAATTAAAAAAATATGTAAATAATAAAAAATAAATAAAGTCTCATATAAATAATTTAAAAAAAAATTATAAATAATAAAAAATAAATAAAGCCTTTTATAAATAAAATAAATATATGTAAATAATAAAAAATAAACAAGGTATTTTATAAAATATATGTAAAAAATATAATTAATAAAAAATATTGCATGAATTTATTTTTGTGAATTAAAAATTGGGCCGTAAAATCAAAATAATTATTTGCCATTATTTCAAAAAAAAAAAAAAAAAAAAAAAAAAAACTGACAAATTGAATAACAGAAAAATCACAAGATGCATTTCTAGGAAAAAGAAAAAGAAAAACCCATTTTATTAACGCTTTATTGAATATGCTCTGTTTTCGGAATGCTTTTTAAAAGAAGATTATTATAACTTGTTGAAATATTAATTCTGTAAAGTTCAATAAAAATATACGTGATTTAAATGGGCGTCACGTCATCAGCTCAATTTTTATCTATAGTTGAGTGCTACGTTAATCGCCATTAGCCAATGAGAAGTACTAACTAAATCAAATTGACAGTACGAAACCAATGTTAATTTTATTATTGAATTCGTATACACACCGTGAGTCTTAAAATTATTTAAAAATTTACGTTTGACTGGAAATTTATTTGTATATTAAGAGAATATAAATTATTTGAGTTCTTTACGACGGGTTCATATCACGATTCAAACACTGAAACATGATTTTGAAGAGGTAAGGTGAAAAATTTATTTAAAGTGGTTTAACACCACACAAGAAATTAAAAATTTAAAAAAAAAAATTTTTTTTCTGTGGTTTACAATCTTTTTTTTTTTTTTTGTATTATATTGTAAATAAGTTTTTTTGGTCAGAAATTAGAGAGACTTTTGCTGTTACCTCTGACGGTAACCGGCAGTTTATGCCTTAGTGGTGCAGCGGAGATTTTTTTTTCAATTAAAATAGCACAATCAATATTATTATGAGTAACATTAGCGCTTAACCACACCTATTATTCATAGATTTGCAAACAATATACGGTTCAAATTTTTCCAGCCATGGTAAAGGTTTTACTAAAGTTAAAAACTACTTCAACTGCCACATCTAGGAAAATTTATTTTTAATGTTATCTTTGAGTTTTTGAGTAACTAAACTTATAGAAATATTTGCTATATATTTAAATCCAGTGTATTAAATAAGGGTATGAGAAAACTTTCTTTTATACAAAACTATTTATTGTATATTGTCGAAGTACGTTTTGGGAGGCAAGCCAAAATGATTGCTCGAAATCATATTTAAAAAAATAATATAAAGAGATATTTCGAAATTTAAATTTAAACTTTGAAAGAGTAAGTGACTTCAATTTTTGAGCTAAATAAAAGTATGAAACCAATATAAAATGTTTTACTGAAAACATTCTAGAATAGGAGTAAAAATATACCCATATAAACACTTACACATACATGAATAACACATATATAAACACTTATATAGTAGCTACATGAACATACACTTATAAACACATTAAAAGTTAAAATGAAAATTCTCAGGAGATTCTTCAAGAGAAATTAAAATAATACATTCAAAATTTTAATGATCAGAAAAAAAATTTTTTAACAGTACCAAGAAAATTTTAACAAATTGAAAGCGCTCAAGTAAGGCTTGAGATGCCTTTCTATCTACCTTTCTTTCAGTCAATCCGGATAGGAATCATAAAATTATCGATATGCCCAATTGGTGAGAAAAAAATATTTTTTAATTTTACATAGTTTTATACCAATTAAACCCTTCAAAGAATCAAAGACAGTCGATTTAGAGCATGTTTGGGTAAACTCACCTTTTCTAAAATCATCTACCAGAAATATTTATAACACTTTTTCAAGAAAAAAAAATCGGTTCACAACTTTTTAATAAAAAGAGAAAAATCAAAGAATGTCACAAGCGAAAAAATTCGGAGGTATTATTCTTCTTTAGTGTACTTCAAAACATTAATTAAAAAGTGTATTTTTACCTAAACATACCAATGCATTCATTAAACTAAATGTTTTATAAGAGGAAGGCGAGACATATACTAGACTTGATGCTGACGGTGAGCGGGTTATTTACGGAAATTTACAGTCATGAGGAGATACAATGAAATATTATTACATTTAGTTATATATTTTATACTGACGCTTGGCTCATCTTTGTACACAGTAGAAGTTAATTATTATGCCAAACCATCAAAACCATTAAAAGTGAAAAAACGACTATTTTTCATAACATGTCCAAAATAAAGTTTTCCAGAAAATTTTGAACATCATTTCAAGTTCCTGGCATATGACAAACTTTAATGAATATCCAGCTAATATTAGTAAATATCTATGGATATCCGACCAGCATTATTATATAATAAATGATAATGATAATAAATGGACCAATTTTATTAGGATGTATATGAAAAATAAATTTTGAGAGCAATTTTAAAAGATTATAAACCTTGGAAAAAAGGCTAACAGATGGTCGAAGGTGGAATTCATTAAAAGATGTAAGCCGTGGTATAAAAGTTGATTAAAAGTTTAAAAAAGAAAAACTAATGGATACTTTTTAGGAAAAAACATATAATTTCAAAATGACCATATTTCAGCATAATCGGACTATTCCATAAAATTATGAAATATAATTCAGCATATTGAGTTTAAAAATGGAATGTTAAAATAAGATAGTAGCGTAGACTGTAAGGTAATAACATTGAATTTTGATGAAATTTCATACACCTATAAACTTACTTACCTTACTTACCTGAATAAAATATTGCTTTATTTTTATCAAAAGTTTAAACGTTTCAGTTTTCGAAAATTTGACCACGACTGACACAAAGTTTGAGTACAATATTTTGAAATCAAAACCACTCATAATTTTTCACAAATTAATTCAAGCATCACAAGTACATTTTCATCAGTTTTATGCATATCGAAAAATTCACCTGAATTCCTGTGGCGCAGTAGATGGCCATAAAACATCATGATGTCCATCCTTATAGAAAGGATTGATGTATTCTGGCAAATTTTGCCACATGTAGCCCCACAATGAATATGTCCTTTTTGATAACCTACATGAAACAGTATGTGTAACAGAAAAGGTTTAAGCAGAATTTTAGACTAGTCTTAATAAAATATTTCTGAAAGGTATTTAAATTCCAGAAATATTCACATACCATCTAAATTAAATATATTTACCATAGAAAGGATGACCTATATGAGGAAACGCCAGATAAAACTTCAAAAATGGGCAAAATTCCCAAATTGAAAGTATGAGAGCTAGAGGAAAATCAAAAAACCGTTTTCAAACTAAACTTGGCTAATATTTTTTAGCAATTTTCACAAAAAAATTAATTAACCAACTTGTTACCATTTTAATTTAAAAATTAGAATTATTCTACTAAAATAAAAGAATTCTTTAGTATGTAACTTTTCCAAAATGACTTTTATGATTGGCAGTTCTGTGATACAGCATATTTCTCTTTAATATGCACATATAAGATTTAGGACACAGAACACTTTTTACACTCAAAATTTTATTTAGTTTGTAATTCAGGCATCTGTGTCTCTTCTAGATATTGGTTTATTAGTATTCTCGCCAAAACTAAGTTTTTGAATTAAGAAACCCATCATCTATAATAGACTTACAGTGATTACTGATTAACCTTGTTTAACTCTATTGAAAATGGTTCTTTTATAATTTCAAAGTCATTTGAGATAAAGTTTAATTAACGTTACACAAGTTTGGCACTAGAACCTTTTGACATGTCAAGATCTGGAAAAACCTTCATCAAAAGATCTTTCTTAGCAAACAGAAAAATGATTGAATGAGCAAGGTGTAGAATTCTACTCTTTAATAGCAGAAAATCAAAAGGAATTATTTATAACCCAACGCTGTTTTTATATATATATATCAATGACATTTTTTGACATTGCTGTAAATGCTTCTCGAAATATAATAAAAGTGTCTGTTTGGGTGTCTGTCTGTATGTTCCACTACTTCTCTGCACTGGGGAGGGTTACGAGTCTGAGATATTCTGGGGAGGGTCAGAATGACCCAGAGAGTGCCATAGGAAAAAAAAAGTGTGAAAAAGTTGATATATTCGGCAAACCTAGCAATCGGGCAAGGAGGGCCCAAGATCTGCTAGATATTGATATTATGACAATACTACCAATTATTACTTCAATTTGCCTGGACATAATTTGAATTATGCAGCTGAACATCTTACATTTCGTTGATTGTCAAATTAATTTCATGCACTTTGCTTTGCTGGTCTTGACCTCTGTTCAGCTGCTATAACTTATTTCCCAGACACAACGTTGCTAGGATTTCTTGGTTACAACATCACCTTAATAGAGACGCCCATTCAACCTCTATGATTGTGTCTCTTAAATTTACCTTCTTCCTTGCCAAAATATTTTCCCTCAAAGACGCTTTAAATGGTTTGCACATTGTTAGAAATGCAGTTTATAAGAGGATTGAGCACCATTAGAGGTTTGCATATCAAGATGAATTATTTTGTTTTTGCACAGAAGGCATCTCTATAATAGATTTATCTGTTGTATAAATTTACAAATTCTTTAACTCCTCCTCCAATCCCACCTTTAAATAGACACATTTTTTATGTTATGTTTGCATAAGCTGATATAGAGAATGAGAGAAGAAACTCCCACTCTTCTATTTATTCCGGGAATTCAATAAAAATACAAATATTTTACATATATCTAATCTTCATTAATAATTAATCACATATCATGGACTTAAGTGAATCAAAACTATAAAATATTAGGAATATTTTTCTGCATGCTGGTGTAGCTTTATAAAGTTCTTTTATCTGATAAATAAATTGCATTTATTTATTTAACGTTCTTAAAACTTATCACTAAAATAAATAATTTACTTAACTTCAACAAACTGGTCATACAGATTTGAAAATTTTCTAAACTCTTGCCATTTCCTTTACAACCTTGCACTGAACACAAAGCATGAGTCATCTGCATATAGGACAATAAAAAGACTCTAACATTTATTCTGCGTTAATTCCACAATTCAAATTATTTACCCAGAAAAAAATTATCTTAAATTTTCCACCCATTCTTCCAACAGCCTAATTGAAATTTGTGGTGAAAAAAATTGTTTTGAGAAAGAAAGTCATTTTTCTCTTCAAAGAAGACAAAATAGGCATATAGTTTTTTGGTTCAGTATACTAGCCATAAATGGTATTATTATTACTTTTTGTCACAAAAGACTCAATTAATATGTTTATCAGTTATAAATCTAAACATGATATTATAATTAAAACATTTGTGTTTATTACTGAAATTTTTTAGCAATAAGATGGTAGAAGTTGCTATCAATCCGTGGCACACCCAAAAACCTGTAGTTACATGGTTTTGATTGATACAGAACAGAGAATTATAACAGACTAAGTCAAGCTCTAAACAAATTTTGTGCCCAAGATGAAAAAATTTTCAGTATCAAAATAAATCTAAAGATGTAATATAAAACATGGCCATGTAATGTAAAACATGACTGTAATATAAAATATGGCCGTTTAATATAAAACTTGGACATGTAATATGAAACATGGCCTTGTAATATAAAACATGGCCATATAATATGAAACATGACCTTATAATATAAAACGTGGTCATGTAAAATAAAACATGGCAAAAAACATGGCTGCGTAATAAAACATTGTCGTGTACTATAAACATAGCCATGTAATATACCAGGTCACTGCCAGCTCTAAGACAGAAAAATAAGAAATTTATTTGCACCTTTAGAAATTCTGAGTGTCATAGATTTTGAAAAGAGGAACATCAGTATATATCTCTAATAGTTGAAGCAAAAAGCAGCCATATAAAATACTTGGCAGTTGCCAATCGTGAAACACGGCTATCGCTTATAAGGCGCAGTTACTTGTTTCAACTAGCAACCACCTTTTATGTAGCTGATCAGAATGCCAAATAGATCTATTAAGTCAAAGTTTATTTCATTCCATTTTACCATGGTACCATATAAAAAAGTTAAATCTAGCAAAAAATTACTCAAAACTTCTCCAGAAAAGCTAATAATAAATTTCATATATTGTATAAAGTTCTGCAGAACCAATTATTATCAGAAATTACGTTCATACAAAGTTTTTATGGAACTGAAAAATAATTTCTATATAAAAATTGGAAAGTGTTACTTTAGACCAAATTTCACCATTTAGACACCTGGAAACTAGACCCCATAATTTTTTCACAATAATCCTTTAAAAACATGAGAATTAATATTTTCTAGTGTCTCAAAATTTTGTCAGAATATGAATGTATCTGCATGAGAATAGTGATAAATTTTTATTTTGCATAAAATTTGACCTGTTTAGGGACCTGTTTAAAGAATCAGATAGAATCTTTAAACGGTTAACAAGCCAAAAAAACTCTTATTTGGATTAAATTTTATTTTATTTGAAGTCAATACTCATAAACCTTCAAAAATAACCTTCATAGAAAAATTTATAGACAGGGTTACAGCACCAATAAGATTTTAAATATAACGGACATGCTAACATGCAAATGACATATGAATGATAATTAATATCAATTATAATTAATATCAAAATTATTGTAAATTATTTTTTAACTAAATTAGCCCCTTTTTGGGATCTGGAACCTGGAAAACAAGAATTTGACATTATATGCCAAGCAAAATAAAAAAATTGAATACATTTGGATAAAATACAATAAAAACATTTTCAGGAGAATCATGACTATAGCAAATTTGGCTCCAATAACAAAATATAAAGAATTTTATTTTCAAAAATCTACAACAATTGGTTTGGCAAACACAGTGGATTTTAACAGTTTAACGCATACAATTTAATCTAGGTGAATCCCAAATTCTTGGAAAAGCCTTTTGCACTATTTTAGCATATGTTTTGTTCCCGAACAAAGCCCACCTTTATGCATTTCTTTTTCATATCTTAATGCAAACAAAAAAAATTTTAAAGAATAAATAGATATTTTGTTTTTATTAAAAATAATTTACATTTGCTTTTCAGACTAGGAAATTTTTTAAAGAAAATTTTTTCTCTTAAATTAATGAAATCTCTAAATATCATATACATCTTTATTAAAACCAGTTGTTGTTAAAACGACTTTGAAAAATACTTGAAAGAACAATTGTTTTATTTTATTTTTTTATTCTTTTTATATATTATAGGTGTAAGAAAAATATATCAATATTATCGAAATGGTGAATAATGGGAATATCTAAGAAAAAGAATGAGCTCAAAAAAACAACTGAAAAATAGTTAAAACCAGATAAAATACAAGATAAAACCCCAAGAACAACATTGGTGGAGAAAATTTTACACAGTGATCATTATAAAAACAGAAAAATTGATGTACTTACAGTATTTTTAAAATATAAAGAAGATCAACATTACAGCAAAAATTGTAAGAACTAAACACCTGTCATAGAAAGACCTTATGGTACATGCAGGATTTTTGAAATATAAAGATATCAACATTACAGCAGACATTGTAAGATTTAAAAACTATCATACATATATAATTAAAAACACCAAGCACGTATTTTTTAAAAAATGAATTCTTCTATTATACTTATGATATGCTTATCGGTTGTGCTGTGTTTTCTGTTGCTTTTTTATTGGATACAGAGAAGGAACAAAGAAAGAAATTTCATAAATGGATTGGAAGAATTCAAGTGTGAAAAAAATTCAAACAATCATGTTATGGAATTTATAGAAATAAATGTCACTTGAAGTTCAAAACATGTTTTCCAGGCGTGGCTAGAATTGTTTTGCAAAGAAATTTATTTAAAAAGCTATTTGCTCCAAACATGGTCAATATTTCATGAAATTAGAGTTGTACTGCAAAATCGCACTGAAAATTTAAGGAAAATTTCACTGGTGAAAAACATAACTAAACTTCATGAAGATATTTGTTAAAATTTGGTTTCGTAAGACTGAATCTAATAGTAATATTCATCGTTATACCTCTGCCAACATGTACAATAATCAACAGAGTTTAAGCCAATCACTCTTTTAATGAATTTAATGATTTAGAAAGGACGAATGGACAAACAGCACCGAATTCATAGGACTTTCACAGCCTGGGTCGAAAATGGAAATAAATATTATATTAATATTAAATAAATATTAATATAAATATTATTGAGGTAATGCCAAAAAGCCTATAAATCTATCAAATTTTATCATTACTCAATTTTAAATACTTTTAATAAATACAATGCATTGCAATGAGCAGAGCTTATGATCAAAGGGGCTATTGGACAAGAACGTGCTTATATATGAAATTTTTTTGAAATTTTCAAGTGCTGTTATGGCCTGTTGTTACAGAAAATGAGTTCTTTTAGTTTTATTAAATTAAGTACTAGGTTGTTTGAAAACGCTCATTAACATATGCTAGCATGGAAAACAGACGTTAAACCAAAAATGATGTCTGCATTTTTGTTTATGTTTTTGCCTCATAATTGTCTACAAAACTATTTTATAAACTTTAAATTTACCTTTTGCAATTTTTAGACTAAAAATTAATAAAACTTCTTTTTCAGTTTTTTTTTTTGTATTAAAAAATGATGAGGATGAAGTTTACTCATTAGACCTTTGGGAATTAAACACTTCATTTTCTGTAAGAAGCTTCTACAGCCAATCTACGGTCGAGATAATCTTATTTAATGAGTGACATTAACATATATTTTTGACTTGCAGATGTCCTTTAGTAAAAAGAGGAGCAGGCATGATATAACTTTTGACAGATTAAATGCATGATATGGAAAACAAGCACGGGAGTTTTAAATAATAACTTTTTTTTCTGGAGAGGAGGAACACACCCCAAGATAAGACCTTAATTTAATATGTAATAAATATTAAATAATTTATGACCTAAAACATTTCATTACTAATATTTCATTTATATACATATTAATCACTGTCATCTTAAGCCTATATAAGTTAATCGTATGTTATTAATGATGTAGATAGAACAACCAAGTTTCTTTTGATTTAAATTCATTGATGTGTACCTTACATATAAATATTTTATACCAACAAAGTTTTGTTTTGTGACTTATTTTTATCACATTTTTATGAAAAAATAATAGAAAAATGATCTACATCAGTCCAGAGTAAATTTAACTATTTTAAAAACAAGCACTTGGTTATCGGACTCCTGGGTAAGTAAAAAGCTTTCAAATATAAAGATAAACCTGTATTAAATGTAAAACTCCACAGACCATTGGCCTAGTATTATTTACAAAACAGTAGACAAAGTTCAAAATAATAACTTTGGAAAAACATTTAAAATTTTGGGGGAGTCATACAACTTTTTTTTTCCTTTCATAGGTTGCATTAATACATAGTAACAATATATTTAAAAAAAAAACTATAGGAAACTATAATTTACACCACAATCTACTTGTATATACATGTTACAAGATCAATATACATGTTGCAAGGTCAATCTCAGGAAAGGAACGAAAGTTCAAGTAATTAATAAATAATTTAGGTAAGACCAGACTTTGAAAAAAGTCCCTTATTAAATCTTTAGAAAGTGTTTATATAAAAAATAGCACAGTTGATAATTTCATTATTTTGTCCAAAGATTTAAGTTTTATTATTACCACATTAAAGAAGATTTATATTAACTTTTGAAAAGTGTTGAGTAAATACTCATCTATGTTGATTAGATGGCTAAAAAGGATTTATGCTGGGTGGTATGAAACAGGCAACACCTAGCGGATTGCAGTCTGGAGGCACAGACTACAGCAACCAGGAGGATTGTGGATGTCATTAAAGTTGTGATTAAATTTATATTTATTCTGATGGAAATTAAGCATTTATTTTGAAAAATAATTTGTTTTCAAATTTAACTTTGAGATGTAGTTATTCTAATCATTTACACAATATGGAAAAAGATGACTGCTTGAGTTCTCAGTGCTAACTGCAATAAAAAAAAATGATTATTTTTAGATCATAAAAGCATCTAGGAGGGGGAAGCTATTTTATCAAATAATCGAAGGGATTACAAACATTCCAAAAAGAACATAGAACCTTAAAAAAAAAAAATGTGCCACTTTGGTTTAAAACATGCAGAATGAACTTAAATTAAAGCTAAAGCTTTTTATATACTACGGATATAGAATTCAAACTAAGTGGCTGCATATTATTTTAAAGAGTAAGATATGTTTAAATTTTTTTTTTATCAAAGTTTTTAAATTGTGACCGCATAAACTTTGTATGTAATCATGTTTTTTTACCTTATTTATTACCTTATAAACAAATTTCAAGTCTTTGAGAATGAGAAATGGGTTTAGAAAAAACTTTTTGACGTTGTATAAAAAAGATTTTCATGTGAAAAATTTTGTGGCTAGATTTGGAAAATCTACTTTTTGTCAAATTTTAGGTGAACTTTTGGTGTAATTCACAAATTTAATTATACATTTGAAAATTTTGAGTTGGCTACATCTCAATGTTAATAAACATATTCAACTTATTTTACCAGATATATTGAAGGCTTGTAGGTCTTTGCAAAGCTTGGTTGAAAATTATTCATAAAGGAAGTATATAACATCGTCAGCAACTTTGGTAATATTATTAAAAATTTTGTTAATAATAATCTCCCGATCTAAATGTCTTTCACTTTTTACTCTTAGTGTTTACTGTTTTTTGTTATACAATAAAATATGACTACTTTGAGGGTATAAAAATTGTTCTAAAAGGTTTATAACCAATATTTTTGAGTTATTTTAGTAAATATTTTAGCCTTTGTTTATTTTTTATAGCCGTTTTTAATTTTTTTTAATGGATTAATTTTTCTTAAAAATAAATTATAATTTTTCTTAAAAATTAAATATTCTTTTTTTTCTCTCTATTTTTCCCTTTTGATTTAGGTGTTTCAGGCTGATCATTATTAAATATAGATAGCTGTAGCATTTGTAATTAGCTCCTCAATAGTGAAATTGCAAATATTGTATGCTATCATTACACTAAATAATTGAATAATTGAAGAGTGCATCAACTCTTAATTTTACCATAAAAATTTCTTTAGGGACCACGTTTCATTAATTAACGAAAAATGCTTGGAACATAGTTTGGAACCTACTCCCCTTTAGAGCCCTAATTTTAATTTTACATGGTATTCTTTCAAATACCAAATGCATATCTATGCTTTATTAATGTCGTTATTATATTTAAATTAGAATTAAAGGGCAAACTCCATTTCTAGCTTGGAAAGTTTTTTTTTGGTTGATTATAGAAAAAGAAAACAATTAGATTAAATCGTGACCAGCATTGCTGTCCAAACGCCCTATGTCCCTATTCCAATTTTTCATACACCGTGATAAATGACAGATTTTAAGAATTTAAATAAATTCACCTTGGATTTCTAGGGTTAAAAGCTGACTCCTCTGGAAATAATGAAACAGAGGTCATTGACATTCTAATTTGAAGCCAAAAATATAATTTATTTGGCTATTATGTCTGGAAAACACCATCATATGCCTAGATAATTCTTAATTTCTTATGTAAAACCCTTGGAAAGTTGAGAAAAATAACCCTCATGGAAAATGCCATCCATTTGGCTCCATGGTTTTTAAATAGAATAGCCCATGGTCATCAGTCTTCTCTTAAGCTGTAAATTCCTTAAAATAAAAATAAATTTTGTCACCCATTAGATTAATAAAAAAGTTCACTAAATTATTCTCCAGGCGTTTTGGTTTGCTTGTGATTTTGTCATATATCAGATTAAAATTGTACAAATGGGAATTTTAAGATAAAACTTTCAGTTAACGATGAAACTATTACAGATTATAGGATGCAATTAAATACAAATTCTGTTTTGCATCACTAGATTTAGTGCGTAAAGTTTCATGTCAGTCAATTCATTTCTTATTGGAATTTCTTAATTGGAGTGGCAAAGTAGTTAATTAGGTATTAAATCATGGCTGCTATGTAAAACATTGCTATTTGGCATTCAAATATGTACAGGCATTATTTTGATTTTGATTTTAATGATTTCTGAAATCAGGCATTATAAGGGCTATCAACGAAAAATGTGACAAATTCAAATTCAACGAAAAATATAGCAATTTTTCTAGTTACAAATTATATCTTGTCATTGCTTTTCTTTTTCTTTTTCTTAATTCCTTTTTTAAGTATCATCTTCCTAACTACTTTCATCTATATACCATAGCAAAAAGCAACAAAAACATTTTAAGCAACTCATTATACACTGCAATATAAGGTAGTTCTTTCTTTCTTTTTCTTTTTCTCACTGATTCAGATGATATGCTTTTTTTTTAATTTCTTTATACTTAATATTTTTTTATGGATTTTGTTTATTAGATTATTACATACAAAATTTTACAAACTAAATCTAGGAAAAGATTAAAACATATAAAGCCCACAATCTGGTGGGCTTTAAGCCATATAACACAATCTTTATTTGTGATACAGGGCAGTCCTTGATCATCAGATGATATCATGATGATAGAATTTCCGTTGAACCTTAGATTATTTAAAAGTTTTTAGTGGCTTTAGAAAGGGATCCAATTTAATATTCCTTCATATTTGGAAAGTTCTAACCGTATTTTGCTTCACTTTATCTGATGAAAATTTTATGATCAGGAATAAGTTAAAAAAAAAAAGATCTGCTTGCAACCTAAAAGTAAAAAAAAATTCATGTTAATAGCTTGTAATCAAGAAAGAAGTTAAATCCAAAGAAGCCATCATGGAGCAAAATAAAACTAATAAATCTTTGCCAAGGTAAAGTTTGAAAATGAAATGTTTTTTTTTTTTTAATTCTAAAGTTCACTAGTTGGAATATAAAAGGTCTAGGTATAGATTTGCATTTTGAACAATATTTTTTTGACTGGAATTTACTATGTATTTCTAACAGAAAAATTTATAATCTGGGATATTTGACATAAGTAATTAATACCCTTTACTGGCATAGTGAGGCACTTATAATCAAATTACAGCTTAATGGATATGCCAACCACTTTCCCAAGGATGTTAGAAATTATCTTTGGTATCACATACAACCGGTTTGAAACGTTTTCGTAACTGAAAATCCCCCATAATGAAGCTAATACTTTCAACCCGACAATCCATTATTCAATAAAGTGCCTGTTTTGTTTCTTAAAAGGTAAAATCATTTTGCATTTTGGGAGTTAAAAAATTTTTTCATAGCAAGGTACATTATTCTGAAAAAGTAATAAAATACCTATAGACTTTCTAGTAAAAATAATTGATTTATCTTTGAGAATTTTCCTACAAAATGCAAATAAATAAAAACAAACAATACTGCAAATTAAGCAATGAAAAATAATTCCTCTGCAAATAATGCCATACCCAAATCTCTGTTTTTATTATTAATTTAGTACACAAATATGCTTGAAAATTATAAGATGCCAATAATATCGTTAGCTAACAAATTTTCATGAAAATCAACAGTACCTAGATTTCCATCAAATATGTTGCATTTTAAAATTGAAGCATGTTATTTATACTTAGGCATATGCCGTCAAAATGAAAAAATTGATTTAATTTTGATTGATCAAATTAATCAAAGAAGTATCAAATATTCCCTATTTTCACTAGAGTTTATTATTACTATTAAAATTTAAACAGCACAATTTGGTCAAAATATTATGGAAAAGTAAGTAACTAATAATTATTCGTGCTAATAAAGAATTAGGTAGGCATGTAAAAATTCTTATTGTCTAATCAGTATCTTCAGAATGGCAGGTTGGGTATGTATAAGCTATGGCCATACACTTGGCTGGACATTTATTACATATAGTTAGCTAGTTTTTATTCTACAATAATAAAGACACTTTTAAAAAACAAACAACATTAAATGGTTTTTCCAGCCTTAAAGTGCTATGGCATGCCTCTATTACAGTATACTTCTATTTTCAAAAACTTTAAAGATTTCATACATTTGATATAAATTAGGTTTACTGCAGAACTAAAATGCATGTGCATTAATGCACAGGCTCACAGTCATCATCAGACAATCAGTTTGTTGCTTTGTATTGTTCAGTACTTATGTCACTTTGTATTGTTCAGTACTTATGTGGGCAAGGCTATCCAAAACCTTATGCACTTGTTATGTGCACTTTTCAGACAACCTTTAAAGGATTTAAATCTTAAATACCAGACAAAGCATGCAAAATCAAAATGAGGTTAAATCAATGCATTTCATAGAGAATGTTTTAAAGCTGATATTTAAAAGGATTGTTTTCTCTATGAAAAATGAAAGCTTGAAATTAATTTTATTCAAAACATAATAATTCACACTCTCCTATTTAGGTTTAATCTAAATATACCTTCCAGGTATTTGACTGAGGTTCCATTTTCCAATAAAAAAAGAATGCATTTAGCTTTATCATCAAATATCAAAGTGCATCTTTAGTTTGTTTTCAAAAAACCAATGTCAAAGGATTGAAAAAATTTTGTTCAAAACATTTTCTATTTCTTTTATATTTTTGTGTTGGAGAATTAAATAACCATCAGCATCGAGAAATAATTCATAGGCTATTTGTTTCATGTCATTAGCATAGAGCAAAAACAAAAGAGAGCCAAGATTGATCCCTGAGGGACTGCACATTTCATCACTATATGAATTTCCCAATTTTAAACGTTTTTTTTATATAACTTTATTATAAATTTCCTATTTGAGAGTTCTAAAAACGCACGGACTTCAAGTTCTTAAGCAGAATGATGTGATTTATAGCGTCAAAGGCTTCTTGGAGATCAACAGGTAACATTTAGCAATAAATAAATTTTAGCTCCTTCTTTTAAATCCTTGGTTTTTTAAATTTTGAATGCACACCTTTTATTTATAAACCCAATTGCATCAATGAGAATAATCCTTATCTCATTCAATTAAATTGAAAATAATATTATCAAAAATTTCTAACATCCACTGTGTTATATTAGAACAAATAAACTAGCTGATACATATAATGTAGCATAAAAGCATAATAAATGAGAGATTATTTAATTTTTTTTATTAGCTTACTTTGACGAGAATTGTTATTAAAGTATTTTGTATAATCATCATGTAAGTTCAAGGGAAATTATTTTGTAATTCACTTATTTGATATTTTGCCCAGCGTAGAAACTTTACTAGATGTTTTCATGGATGCTGGCCAGTGTATTTCTCTTATAAATTCAATTATATTGTACATAAGAAAGTAGTTTTTACGATGAAAAGCCTAAATCTTTACAGAATTATTTTCGAAAGGATGATTTGAAGCACACATACAAAATGTAAATCTACTATGTAATTTTTGGTGAAAAAACCCTAAATATCTTAGGTGGATAAAATTAAAAACATATGTAGTACAAAATTTTTCTTACTTTAGATGAACTCTATCTTTTTCACAATTCCCAAGAAATGTACCAAACTATAACAGCAAATAGCACATATTCAAGAAAAAAATGACTTGCAATACTTATATATAACTCATTTCTTTTATTTGCTATAGTAATTTTAAAAATTATTTGGTTGCACTTTGGAAAATTTTTTTTGGCATAAGTAATTCACCATGGACTTTTCTAAGTTACTAAGCAATTTTTTAGAAGCCAAAATAGAAAATTATTTGGGAAACTAAAAGAGATTTTGAGATTGACACACACACATACCAAAATAGCGATTTTTTTGAAAAAAAGAAGCTACTACTTTCAACAGATTGCATACTGTTAGCCATTTAATAACTCAGTATCATTTTCTTGACATAAACTGTCCTATCAGTACTTACTTGACAAGAGTAAAGGTGATGGTGGATTTCTAACAAGAACCTTTCATTGTACTGAAATGCTGTTGGAAACTGATTCATAAGCTGCCATATTGATTCAAGAAATTGAGTAAAAATTGGAGATATTTCTTTTGAATCATGTGACAGCAATCCGCATCTAATAAAAACAAAATAACTAAATAATCTAAATGTTACTATCTAAAAAAATATAAAAATATTTTCAAAAATATTTCTCTGAATAAATTTAATGTGGATAATCCATAATAACATTATTCTAGATAAAGTTTGAAAGGGGAAGATTTCAAAAAAGGAAAAAAATAAGGTGGAAAACGGGTGCCTGATTACAGCATAAAAATTATATAGGTAGAATTGTAAAGCATTGAAATGCTGAAACTTCACTACAATGAGAAACAAACTGGAATAAATAGCAATAATGAATATACCATTGTCAAAGTTATATTACAAATTAATAACACTTGGTTTAAAATTAACTCTGATTTAGCTACAATAAAAACTATTCAGAAAAAAAAAAATATGTACCCAATGAAACTAATTGATAGGCAAATCAAGCCTTTACAATTTTTAATTCAAATTCAATCCGAAAGTTTATTTTTTTAAGCTGTTATATTTGTGATATTGGTCAAACCACAAGACATTTAAAACAACGAATT
Source organism: Euphysa ruthae (assembly GCA_035046665.1). Lineage (NCBI taxonomy): Eukaryota > Metazoa > Cnidaria > Hydrozoa > Anthoathecata > Corymorphidae > Euphysa > Euphysa ruthae. The sequence continues at coordinate 21,770 of JAUZNK010064928.1, forward strand.
GACAAGCATCTAAAATCCAATAAAAAATGACATTTTTATCAACATATAAATAATAAAGTTGAATGTTTTAAATCAGTATATAAAGATTTTTTTTTTTTTTAGATAAAACGCAGTACTGCTGACTTAAAACCGAAGAACCACTCCATATTGGGTAACCTCTCATTGAACAAGCAAGCATTTCATTACAATAATAAATCGTAATATTTATCCTTCTTTACTGATTATCCTTGTTTTATGTTACTTCACATCTTAGCTTTATTTATTTAAATTGGCAACTATCATATTGACATACACTAAATTACAAATAACAAGTTCATAATACAATCCTCAAAAACTTTGAAAAAACAGGATCACAGAAAATCGGTAGTTATAAACTTTAAAATTGAAGGGGAAGTTCGGGTTTTGATGAAAAAAAAAATGTTATTGAAATTATATTATTCGTCGCTGATAAAATATAAAACAAAATATGTATATATTAATATAAAACATAAATCCATATTAAATACTTTCAAAATACTTAGTTTGTGAACAAATCGTTTCGTAGAATGTAACGCGCTACTCACTTTAGCATGTGACATCAATCTTGTTAAAGTTAAAACACATTGATTTAAAATAAATATTTCAAATCGTTTACAGTGAGCGTTTAATCAACTGTAAATAAAAGTTTTGTAAAATAAATTTTCTAGTTTAATCATGGTTCACAGCAGTGCAATAAACTGTAACAACACTTCTTCTAAGAAAAAAGGTAGTGATGTAAAAGGTTGGCATCACGTAACAGCTAGCGAAGAAAATGCAACTGCGAGAAAAAATGCATATATATCTTTGTAGCAACCACTTCATAGATGAATGCTTTGAGAGTGATTTCAATTGTTGAGCATCAATGTTATTTTGTTTCCTGTACATTTTTGTGTTTATTCTTTCTAAATTTATACCTGCCTGCCTGTTCTTAGGTGTTTATATAACATGAAGTAGATTGGTTAATAGCTGGGATCTGCAGTTTGTTCGTATATTTAAAAAGTGTATATAGTTTTTTTATACACAAGCAAGATAATTTATTTTGATACTTAATTATAAACAGAATATAGTTCAAACAATGTTTTTTTTTAGTTGGAGTTATGTGGTAAAGAGAGAAAGTGCATGCTCAAGGTCAATGCTGTACCCTCCATAATTTTATATGACAATTCTTGTCATGAAAGCGAAGTTGTTTTTGAAACCGCTGATTCTAAAACTGACAATACAACACAGGTTTGTGTCGACACAGCTGATAAAACAGTTGGTCTTGCAAAATCATATAAGACTCGAGGGACACCAATGATACCTAAAAAATAAAAATCCATTAGAACTCAAAAAGAATGTGTTTTATTTAGAAAAATTTCTACACAAACAGAGTAAATATTTCAGAAATATCCTTCTGCAATAGATCACAATGAGTGTTAATTCACCTAAAACAAAATGTGATCTTGATGAATCTTTTCGTACTGAAGACATCACATCTAAAGACGACTCGGGAAACGACGACTCAGATTCATTAGGTATTACAGAGTGCAAAATAAACATTAAAAACATATTCTTTGTCATTTGTTCATCCCTTCAGAAGCTCCTTGCATTTTGTTTAAAGTGTAGAAAACCTGCCTCTATCTCAAAAGCTTTCAATCTTTCAAGCGATGTTAGTCTGGAGGTCACAACCAACGTTAAACCAAATATACGATGGCATTTTGATGCTAACAGTAGGTATTTTGTTTAATGGTTTGACTTTTCAGTGCATTAAACAAATGTTCAATTTTGCAAATTTAACGTTTATCAGGAAAACGCAATACAAATATATTCAGAAAACTTATCTTTTTCCATCTATACACAAAGATTTTAGTAATAAACAAAGTATCGTATTAGAATGATTGAGAACTATGAAAGAAAGTGTTAAGTTAATCAGAGATGGAAGATTTGATTTACCTGGTTTTAGTAAAAAGTTCAGAACTTACCTTAATGGACTCATTAACCGACAAGGCTGTAACCTTTTTTACAGCTCCTGTGAGAAAAACTTGAATGGTAAAAAATAGGAATAAATAAAAAAAGTAATAATACAATAGATATATCGCTCTTGACGATATATCCTGTATATTATCCTTACGTGTGTAGTACAAAAAACGCTGAACTAACAATATGAACCTAATAACTGATTGTTGGTTGTCTGGCCGAGCGCTTAAGACCGGTTTTCTGTCACAGAAGTGCGAGTTTAACTCCCCTAAGAGACCAATGATTTTCTTTACTGTAACCTAAAATGGAAGTTCTAAGTACACCAGAACCAAACTCTCTGAAATAATTAGCTTGAAGCTAACTTTTGGCCCTACGTTAAAAAATATACGTTGGAAATACGTTGAATCTACTTCTTCGTCTTGTAAACATCAAAACGCATCATTTTTGTAAATAATAACTTTTTTAAATTTAAAATAGTGGCATTTTAATAATTATTTTTTTAAAACAACCAGATTTTTAAAAATTTGAAAAGGTTTATTTTCTAAAAATATAAGCGGTCTATATGTCAATATATTTTTTAATGAAAATAAATCCTCACAAAGCGGTTACACTATCATTAAAAACATTACTTATGACTTACCTATGAGTAAATTTATGCCCAAATGATAGCCATTCTTTTTCTACTAAAATCTAAAAGAAAATTTTCTAATTTTTTGCATCAGAAATTACTTCATTTTATCCTTCAAAGCCCTTTCTTTTATTTTACAATAATGCTATTAGTAAAATAAAAGAAACAAAAAAAAACCTTAGGATTTAATGGGCTCCCACGCTACAATATTTACAGTAAATATTCAAAGTCTAAAATAACAAGGCACACAATAAAATTCTTAAAACCACACGAATTATGTTCAAAATTCCAAATTTAAAGTTATTGAACCAATATTTCATACAAAATTCAACAATGAAAATTCTAGTGGACAAAAACTTCACTCTAAATAAAAATTTTATTTGGGCAAAAACCACACTTCCAAAAATTTAAACAAGACTGTTAATAATAATCAAATTGTTGAAGAGACATTTGCTTACATTAAATATAAAAACATAAAATCTTCTTTTCTTTTTAACACAATCACTATACCAAATTTTTACATACAGATAAAAGTCTTCTGCCCTTAAGTTGCATGTGTCATTTTATACTAAGTAGTCTGATGCGAGCATGCTATACTCATTTAAAAAAAAAAAAAACTGTGAGTCCATTTACTTTTAACACTGCCCTTTGTTGACTTATTCAACTATAAATTTATTTCAATTGTCTTAAAATTTGTCCATTGCACACCACCTTGCTACTCAGATGTTTGTTATTTAGCCTACGAATTTTGTCATGAGCTAACTTCTCTTGATCTGTGTCTCCTTTAGTAGTTTCATTGGTAGGCTCATCTTCCACTATCTCAAAAGGTATCAATTTCTCAACCAATCGATAACATGTCGTTTTTTCTCTCTCTTTAAAATTATGTAAAGCTGGGCAAATTTTTTATTTTACCTAATCTCACCTGATTTCTCAGAAGATTAGTGCCAAAACATTAATTCATTCAAATAAGTTTTCGAAAATCTGTTACAATAATCAGCAGTTATATTTTGTATAAATAATAAAATATTTTGTGCTCTCTTCTTAATTTTTTCTGGAATATCATCATTTGTAGTTTAATTTATATTATGAATGTTACGCGTATACATTGGATGTAATGGTGTAAGTGCTTCTTCAGTGACATCCTTTTTATGTAAATTAACAGGCGGCTGTTAATAATTGATTTGATTTCACATAATATTGTTTTGAGCTCTTTGTGCGATAAACCGACTTTCCAATCCTTTTCTTCGAAGTAGTTTTTACTGTTCTTACAAAGCGTTTGTAAAACACAACCCACGAAGGTGAGACGGGAAGAATAAAATTCAGTTCAACTCCATTTCCATCATAAATGTTTTTTATGAGCATTTAAAAGCTTGAAAATTGCCTTAAATATTAACGTCCAGGCATACCTCTTCTTGATACAAACCGGGTGAATACACATAAAAAAGTATGTCCCACTATTTCAAACAATAAGCTTCATTAGGTAACTTTTTCCGCCTGGGTGATTCTCTTCAAAGTTTAAATTCACATTGTCAAATCTTCCTTTTAAATGCAAAAATCCAGTATATTAAACTTAATTGTTCCATCTTAATCCATGCCTTAAATACTTCATCATATTCACTTGTTTTTAAAATAAATGTCCTTTGTTCAATGTTTTAAAAAAATTAAATTGCAACACACAACCTGTTACTATAACTAACTTACTATAACTATGACCTTTCAATGTGCTATATCGGTTGGCTTCAAAAACTTTACTCAAATAGTTATTTTCCATTTTCTCTTTAGTTTTGTCTATGGCCAAAAAACTCACATGCTCGTCACAAATATGATTTAAAGTCCAAGCACAACCTCCTCAACTACATTTATTCAATTCACAAGTTGAATTTTTCTCTTTTATTTTTCTTGATCCTACATCATCATCAATAAAACTCAACTTTTTCTCCGCATTAAATTCTTCAATTCTCAAACTCTCAGGTCCCCCAAACCACCTATCTAGCTCAAAAATATAATTAATCTGTGTAGGAAAATCCGCTGGATTCAATTAATCAACTTAATACAGCCTCCGAGTCACACCAACAAATTACGTTATTAAAAGACACTCTATTCGAAAAAATTTGGTTCACTTCCTCTAATAGCTTACTCAACAACACGCAACCTAATATCTCTAATCTGGGGATAGTCAACTCTTTCAAATGAGCAACTATTGACTTTGAAATACTCGTCTCAATACGTAACTAAATCACCGTACAATGTACATTCTTTAAAACGTCACAGAACCTGTGTAACTGGATAGAATCTACACACTTTTTTAGTTGAATAAATACAAATCTTTTAATTCTAATGCTATTTAAACTCTTAAGATGATTTAAAAACTCTGTTCTTGTTTTCTCGATTTCCTTACTCACGCATTCATCCCACTCGTTTTTGTTTTAACCCCAGTTGTGATTGGCAATAAAAATCCAAGAGGATCGCAAAAGGATGAGGACATTTTAAAAATATGGTTAAAATATGTTATTCTATAAGATCGAGCGAATTTCACAAATTTAAGAAAATTAATTTAAAAATCATCACTAAAATTATCCCATACAATTCCTACTACTATTGTTTTAGTTATCTAAAGACACTAATTGTGAATCTAGAAATTTAATTTTGTTATCAATGTTTTCAAGATTTCAATTTTTTTGCTTGTGTTGAAATAATTTTGCAATTCTGCTGTTCTACCTTTTTACGTAATTGAAACACAGCAGTTGCTCACATTATCGCTTTCGATTTTTTATAAAAAACTTCCCTTCTTTTACTGTATCACAACCAGATTTGAATCATTGAGGTTTAAATCATTAAGTAGTTTTTCTATAAAATCACGGTCGTTTTCTACATACTTGTGAAGAAGATGTTTTATAGTAGCGTTTAAAAGAAACAGGGCTACTTCTAATTCCAACTACTCTTAACAAACGATATATCACTGTTTTTGCCTCACTATTGGTAATGTTTTCATGTCATAACAATCACAAATAATCCTGATGTTTCTGTCAAATTTAAGATTTGCAATTGCTTGTTTTATATCAGTAATTATTCCAATGTAATTATATCTGGATTTTAACAAAATATCTAATATTTTTCCTAAAAAATTAGGACCGGAATATAAACACACATTAAGAGATGGTCCAGACATAAGAAAAATCAAAAACTTGTATTTTAGTTGTTTTATTCTTTCGAATTATTGCCCTATGGGGTGAATAGTATACTTTAACAGGTGCCTTAGAAATATCATATTCAGCTACTTTTTCTAAACTGTTTTTTTTTTCGTAATCTTTATATATTGTCGTATTTATCTAATTTCACAATGGGGAGAGATACATTGCAAAACTTCTCTTTAAACCCTTTTCCCCTAAAATTTATGTTTTAAGTTTTTTAACTATTTATTATTCGCACTATAATTATCAGGAAAAAAAATCATAATCAGGTTTAAAGAGAAGTTTTGTACCTCACACCACCTTTCCTGCTATAAAACTATGATAAAAATCTACTTCAACTAAAACATCTACCCGAATCTCACATGACCGGTCATCAAAATAAGCCAATGACATTTTCTAAATATATTCAAATTTCTAACATGCACTCGAAATACTTTGTTCTTTTATAGAACTGCATATCAAAAGAACACACAAAGTCTCTACAAATAATCGTTTTTTTATTTTACTTTAAACCGGACAATGTCCAGAAATTGCATTGGATCATTGTTACCCTATACAAATTTTTTAATGTTCTAATGTTTTATAAGTATTCTTTCTTTACGAAAAGTTTTCAATTTTCATCGTTTACATATTTCCTTTCTGCTGTCGAAGAGAAATTTCACATTTAAATTAATGTTTTCACATGTATCGGAAATATTTACTATCACTGTTTGTAAAAGAATCTTTTGAGCAGAATTAATACGTGCCATATGATTATCATTTGTTTATTTTTCGCACAAAGAAATATGGTGTTTTCCATTACATTTTATGCATAAATAATTTTCTTTGCATTCTCTTGCCCAATGGTTTACCTTCAAATAAAAAAAACATCTTTTATTCCTAGCAATATCTTTATGTAATTTTACACTTAATATTTTTTTTAAAATACCACGGTTGATGATTTTGATTACAATAAAGACAAATTTTTTGTCTAAACTCATGCTTTTGGTTGTGAACATGTTTCTGATCTCTTTTAGGATATTCTAAAAATTTATTTTGAGAATCTCGATTTTATGCCTAAAAGTCGGATGCTCTAAATGCAAATGTTTTTACTTGATTCAAAACTAGAACAACATTCTTTTGCATAAAGTTCTTCAGGAAAATATTTTAAAAGTTTTTTTTCAATTTTTAAGGATTTTAAATTTTGAAAACATGCTTCAATATTGTTATATGTTTTTCTTAATCCTTCAGTGTTTTTGCTGTTTTTGATTTTCATAACTTGTTTCATAAAGTCAGTTCATGTGCGCTGAAATTAACACTTGAGGATTTCCATAACACTGTTTTAAAATAGAAATAGCTTCATTGTAATTATCTAAATTTAGAGACAGACCAGATATTGCTGCTAAAGCTTGTCCTGATAAATAATTTTTTAGATGATTAAATCTAGCAATGTCTGACAAATCTTATTCTTCATGAATCGAAACAACAAATTGATCCAAAAAATGAAAGTGGAAAGCTCCATTTTTGGGAATTTACAATTAAATCTGTTTTCAGTGGAGCTACTTTTGAATTCTCTATCTGATTCGTTTATTTTTACCAAATCTAAACACATTTTTATTTCCACCAATAACTGATGAATTGGCTTTGAGACTCTCAAACTCTCTAAAATGTTCGCTTCTACTTAAGCGGGATGTAATTTCTTCATTAATTATATTTAAATCTTCGTAAAATTTACTTATTTTATTTTTCAAAGCCATAAAACTTACTTGTGCTGCTTCTCTCTCACTTACTGCAATACTTATATATTTGATTGTTTTTCTCAAATTCTACTTGTAAGGCTTTTCTCCTCGCAATTTTTCTGGCCAAAATAGCTGCCAAATCTCTCTGTCTCTAATAAATAAGAATGAAGAATTCTCTAAAAACCAAATAATCCCTAACAAAGCAACAAAAAAACAACATATCTTACCAAAGTAACACAAAAAACCATGCACCAGTCGAAATCAACCCACTGGAAATATATACTGTTGGTTAAATATTTGCTGGTTTTCTATTTTCCCCCATCGGGAGCCATGTTAATTGTAATAAAAGACATTTATATTATTTTTCTTTTTAACATAATTGATAACTAAATTTTTACATACAGATAAAAGTACTTAGTAGCCTGGTGTGAGCATGCTTCGCTCACTAACAAATAATAAAATATAACTACAATCCTACTTACTTTAACAGTGACTGCTATGCTAAAACTACTTCTAAAAGCAGCTGACATATAAAAATGTTTAGAAAAAATAATTTCCGTGGAATTGACTAAAAATGCTTCTATGTTAACATCAATACCAAAAAAGTTTCAGTCAGGTGAGAACTTGCCAACTTTTTAAGCTTCATGAAAAATAAAAGAATTAAAATATTTACAAAAAAATCTCTTGAACTACCATATTTGAGTATATTAATACACGGTTTTTTTTTTTTTTTTTTTTAACTTTCTACCCTTATGACCTAGACATACAAAAAAAATGGGTTAGAACTAATTATAGAAATTACAGAATCGTAGCTTGATTTCTTAACTTGATGTTGGAAAGGTAGCCAGGCAAAATAAATTTTAAGCCAATTACATAATTAGTAAAATTTTGGAAATTACTTCGAAAAAATTATATAAAATTTTTAGACTGAAACTGACCAAAATTGGGGATATACGAGCAGAGTGTCAAAACCAAGGTTTTCTTAAACCATTCTCTCTCCTGTATCAAGTGTCACACATATTGCAGTATGGTAGGAAATTCCAAAAAACTATTTATTACAACCCTATTTATCAAAAACTCACAATATACTCATTATAAAACAAGTAAAGGATAATTATCATCATGAATTTACCCATTCTAGATGAATATTAGTACATACAATAAAAATTTGTCCTACGGTAATCAAAAAATTGTTATTACAAGAGAAACCCGAATCCCATTCTATTTCTCACATAAAACGTTAACTTACTTGAAATCCATGTATTGTTCTATAATGTGGATCAAGTAACATCTCTGATAGAGAGCAAGTTTTAGCAGTTCTATCCCAACCATCAGAACAATGTATTACAACACTTCTTTTTTCAATGCTGACAGCCTAAATAAAAAATGTATTAACACCTCTCTTTACAATAATATTACTGTGAATGGAAATGTATTAAAACACTCTACCCTTCAATAATAATCTAAATGAAAGACGCATCATTACACTAGTATTAACAGAATTTAACAAGTAAAATAACACTTTAATACTGAATACTTATATACTTTAATACTTTAATATTCACTTTTTACAAGCTGCAGTTGATTAGTATTTACATGTACCTGCGTGTTCCTTCAAAAATGAACTTTGTCATCATGAAAACAAGCTACTGAATTTACATATTAACTCAGCAAACTTTTTAACTGAAAGTAAGTAAGTAAGTAAGTATTTATTCACTATCAATAAAAATTTTACAAAATAAATGTTAAAAACGTCGTTTAAAAAA